>JAZHYW010024056.1:0-107235 GCA_037355805.1 Ixodes ricinus
CATTGTAAGGATAGAGGGTAGACCTCAAGGCAGCTAGCACTGAGGTCACTATTCCTCTGTGAGAGCCAATCAGAGCTTGGCGTTTTGACGTCACCACAACCCCTGCAAAAGAAGCAGACCAACTTGCGCTCCGCATTGCCTCCCATTGGAAGGATAGAGGGTAGACCTCAAGGCAGCTAGCACTGAGGTCACTATTCCTCTGTGAGAGCCAATCAGAGCTTGGCGTTTTGACGTCACCACAACCCCTGCAAAAGAAGCAGACCAACTTGCGCTCCGCATTGCCTCCCATTGTAAGGATAGAGGGTAGACTCTCAAGGCAGCTAGCACTGAGGTCACTATTCCTCTGTGAGAGCCAATCAGAGCTTGGCGTTTTGACGTCACCCACAACCCCTGCAAAAGAAGCAGACCAACTTGCGCTCCGCATTGCCTCCCATTGTAAGGATAGAGGGTAGACCTCAAGGCAGCTAGCACTGAGGTCACTATTCCTCTGTGAGAGCTAATCAGAGCTTGGCGTTTTGACGTCACCACAACCCCTGCAAAAGAAGCAGACCAACTTGCGCTCCGCATTGCCTCCCATTGTAAGGATAGAGGGTAGACCTCAAGGCAGCTAGCACTGAGGTCACTATTCCTCTGTGAGAGCCAATCAGAGCTTGGCGTTTTGACGTCACCACAACCCCTGCAAAAGAAGCAGACCAACTTGCGCTCCGCATTGCCTCTCCATTGTAAGGATAGAGGGTAGACCTCAAGGCAGCTAGCACTGAGGTCACTATTCCTCTGTGAGAGCCAATCAGAGCTTGGCGTTTTGACGTCACCACAACCCCTGCAAAAGAAGCAGACCAACTTGCGCTCCACATTGCCTCCCATTGTAAGGATAGAGGGTAGACCTCAAGGCAGCTAGCACTGAGGTCACTATTCCTCTGTGAGAGCTAATCAGAGCTTGGAGTTTTGACGTCACCACAACCCCTGCAAAAGAAGCAGACCAACTTGCGCTCCACATTGCCTTCCATTGTAAGGATAGAGGGTAGACCTCAAGGCAGCTAGCACTGAGGTCACTATTCCTCTGTGAGAGCCAATCAGAGCTTGGCGTTTTGACGTCACCACAACCCCTGCAAAAGAAGCAGACCAACTTGCGCTCCGCATTGCCTCCCATTGTAAGGATAGAGGGTAGACCTCAAGGCAGCTAGCACTGAGGTCACTATTCCTCTGTGAGAGCCAATCAGAGCTTGGCGTTTTGACGTCACCACAACCCCTGCAAAAGAAGCAGACCAACTTGCGCTCCGCATTGCCTCCCATTGTAAGGATAGAGGGTAGACCTCAAGGCAGCTAGCACTGAGGTCACTATTCCTCTGTGAGAGCCAATCAGAGCTTGGCGTTTTGACGTCACCACAACCCCTGCAAAAGAAGCAGACCAACTTGCGCTCCGCATTGCCTCCCATTGGAAGGATAGAGGGTAGACCTCAAGGCAGCAAGCACTGAGGTCACTATTCCTCTGTGAGAGCCAATCAGAGCTTGGCGTTTTGACGTCACCACAACCCCTGCAAAAGAAGCAGACCAACTTGCGCTCCGCATTGCCTCCCATTGTAAGGATAGAGGGTAGACCTCAAGGCAGCTAGCACTGAGGTCACTATTCCTCTGTGAGAGCCAATCAGAGCTTGGCGTTTTGACGTCACCACAACCCCTGCAAAAGAAGCAGACCAACTTGCGCTCCGCATTGCCTCCCATTGTAAGGATAGAGGGTAGACCTCAAGGCAGCTAGCACTGAGGTCACTATTCCTCTGTGAGAGCCAATCAGAGCTTGGCGTTTTGACGTCACCACAACCCCTGCAAAAGAAGCAGACCAACTTGCGCTCCGCATTGCCTCCCATTGGAAGGATAGAGGGTAGACCTCAAGGCAGCAAGCACTGAGGTCACTATTCCTCTGTGAGAGCTAATCAGAGCTTGGCGTTTTGACGTCACCACAACCCCTGCAAAAGAAGCAGACCAACTTGCGCTCCGCATTGCCTCCCATTGGAAGGATAGAGGGTAGACCTCAAGGCAGCTAGCACTGAGGTCACTATTCCTCTGTGAGAGCCAATCAGAGCTTGGCGTTTTGACGTCACCACAACCCCTGCAAAAGAAGCAGCACCAACTTGCGCTCCGCATTGCCTCCCATTGTAAGGATAGAGGCTAGACCTCAAGGCAGCTAGCACTGAGGTCACTATTCCTCTGTGAGAGCCAATCAGAGCTTGGCGTTTTGACGTCACCACAACCCCTGCAAAAGAAGCAGACCAACTTGCGCTCCGCATTGCCTCCCATTGGAAGGATAGAGGGTAGACCTCAAGGCAGCTAGCACTGAGGTCACTATTCCTCTGTGAGAGCCAATCAGAGCTTGGCGTTTTGACGTCACCACAACCCCTGCAAAAGAAGCAGACCAACTTGCGCTCCGCATTGCCTCCCATTGTAAGGATAGAGGGTAGACCTCAAGGCAGCAAGCACTGAGGTCACTATTCCTCTGTGAGAGCTAATCAGAGCTTGGCGTTTTGACGTCACCACAACCCCTGCAAAAGAAGCAGACCAACTTGCGCTCCGCATTGCCTCCCATTGTAAGGATAGAGGGTAGACCTCAAGGCAGCTAGCACTGAGGTCACTATTCCTCTGTGAGAGCCAATCAGAGCTTGGCGTTTTGACGTCACCACAACCCCTGCAAAAGAAGCAGACCAACTTGCGCTCCGCATTGCCTCCCATTGTAAGGATAGAGGGTAGACCTCAAGGCAGCTAGCACTGAGGTCACTATTCCTCTGTGAGAGCCAATCAGAGCTTGGAGTTTTGACGTCACCACAACCCCTGCAAAAGAAGCAGACCAACTTGCGCTCCGCATTGCCTCCCATTGGAAGGATAGAGGGTAGACCTCAAGGCAGCTAGCACTGAGGTCACTATTCCTCTGTGAGAGCTAATCAGAGCTTGGCGTTTTGACGTCACCACAACCCCTGCAAAAGAAGCAGACCAACTTTCGCTCCGCATTGCCTCCCATTGGAAGGATAGAGGGTAGACCTCAAGGCAGCAAGCACTGAGGTCACTATTCCTCTGTGAGAGCTAATCAGAGCTTGGCGTTTTGACGTCACCACAACCCCTGCAAAAGAAGCAGACCAACTTGCGCTCCGCATTGCCTCCCATTGTAAGGATAGAGGGTAGACCTCAAGGCAGCTAGCATTGAGGTCACTATTCCTCTGTGAGAGCCAATCAGAGCTTGGCGTTTTGACGTCACCACAACCCCTGCAAAAGAAGCAGACCAACTTGCGCTCCGCATTGCCTCCCATTGGAAGGATAGAGGGTAGACCTCAAGGCAGCTAGCACTGAGGTCACTATTCCTCTGTGAGAGCCAATCAGAGCTTGGCGTTTTGACGTCACCACAACCCCTGCAAAAGAAGCAGACCAACTTGCGCTCCGCATTGCCTCCCATTGGAAGGATAGAGGGTAGACCTCAAGGCAGCTAGCACTGAGGTCACTATTCCTCTGTGAGAGCTAATCAGAGCTTGGCGTTTTGACGTCACCACAACCCCTGCAAAAGAAGTAGACCAACTTGCGCTCCGCATTGCCTCCCATTGGAAGGATAGAGGGTAGACCTCAAGGCAGCTAGCACTGAGGTCACTATTCCTCTGTGAGAGCCAATCAGAGCTTGGAGTTTTGACGTCACCACAACCCCTGCAAAAGAAGCAGACCAACTTGCGCTCCACATTGCCTTCCATTATAAGGATAGAGGCTAGACCTCAAGGCAGCTAGCGCTGAGGTCACTATTCCTCTGTGAGAGCTAATCAGAGCTTGGAGTTTTGACGTCACCACAACCCCTGCAAAAGAAGCAGACTAACTTGCGCTCCACATTGCCTCCCATTGTAAGGATAGAGGGTAGACCCTCAAGGCAGCTAGCATTGAGGTCACTATTCCTCTGTGAGAGCCAATCAGAGCTTGGCGTTTTGACGTCACCACAACCCCTGCAAAAGAAGCAGACCAACTTGCATTCCTGCACTGCCTCCCATTGGAAGGATAGAGGGTAGACCTCAAGGCAGCTAGCACTGAGGTCACTATTCCTCTGTGAGAGCTAATCAGAGCTTGGAGTTTTGACGTCACCACAACCCCTGCAAAAGAAGCAGACCAACTTGCGCTCCACATTGCCTTCCATTGTAAGGATAGAGGCTAGACCTCAAGGCAGCTAGCACTGAGGTCACTATTCCTCTGTGAGAGCTAATCAGAGCTTGGAGTTTTGACGTCACCACAACCCCTGCAAAAGAAGCAGACCAACTTGCGCTCCGCATTGCCTCCCATTGGAAGGATAGAGGGTAGACCTCAAGGCAGCCAGCACTGAGGTCACTATTCCTCTGTGAGAGCTAATCAGAGCTTGGAGTTTTGACGTCACCACAACCCCTGCAAAAGAAGCAGACCAACTTGCGCTCCACATTGCCTTCCATTGTAAGGATAGAGGGTAGACCTCAAGGCAGCTAGCACTGAGGTCACTATTCCTCTGTGAGAGCTAATCAGAGCTTGGAGTTTTGACGTCACCACAACCCCTGCAAAAGAAGCAGACCAACTTGCGCTCCACATTGCCTTCCATTGTAAGGATAGAGGGTAGACCTCAAGGCAGCTAGCACTGAGGTCACTATTCCTCTGTGAGAGCTAATCAGAGCTTGGAGTTTTGACGTCACCACAACCCCTGCAAAAGAAGCAGACCAACTTGCGCTCCGCATTGCCTCCCATTGGAAGGATAGAGGGTAGACCTCAAGGCAGCTAGCACTGAGGTCACTATTCCTATGTGAGAGCCAATCAGAGCTTGGAGTTTTTACGTCACCACAACCCCTGCAAAAGAAGCAGACCAACTTGCGCTCCACATTGCTTTCCATTGTAAGGATAGAGGCTAGACCTCAAGGCAGCTAGCACTGAGGTCACTATTCCTCTGTGAGAGCTAATCAGAGCTTGGAGTTTTGACGTCACCACAACCCCTGCAAAAGAAGCAGACCAACTTGCGTTCCGCATTGCCTCCCATTGGAAGGATAGAGGGTAGACCTCAAGGCAGCTAGCACTGAGGTCACTATTCCTCTGTGAGAGCCAATCAGAGCTTGGCGTTTTGACGTCACCACAACCCCTGCAAAAGAAGCAGACCAACTTGCGCTCCACATTGCCTTCCATTGCAAGGATAGAGGGTAGACCTCAAGGCAGCTATAGCACTGAGGTCACTATTCCTCTGTGAGAGCCAATCAGAGCTCGGCGTTTTGACGTCACCAGAACCCCTGCAAAAGAAGCAGACCAACTTGCGCTCCACATTGCCTTCCATTGCAAGGATAGAGGGTAGACTTCAAGGCAGCTATAGCACTGAGGTCACTATTCCTCTGTGAGAGCCAATCAGAGCTCGGCGTTTTGACGTCACCACAACCCCTGCAAAAGAAGCAGACCAACTTGCGCTCCACATAGCCTTCCATTGTAAGGATAGAGGCTAGACCTCAAGGCAGCTAGCACTGAGGTCACTATTCCTCTGTGAGAGCTAATCAGAGCTTGGAGTTTTGACGTCACCACAACCCCTGCAAAAGAAGCAGACCAACTTGCGCTCCGCATTGCCTCCCATTGGAAGGATAGAGGGTAGACCTCAAGGCAGCTAGCACTGAGGTCACTATTCCTCTGTGAGAGCTAATCAGAGCTTGGAGTTTTGACGTCACCACAACCCCTGCAAAAGAAGCAGACCAACTTGCGCTCCACATTGCCTTCCATTGTAAGGATAGAGGCTAGACCTCAAGGCAGCTAGCACTGAGGTCACTATTCCTCTGTGAGAGCTAATCAGAGCTTGGAGTTTTGACGTCACCACAACCCCTGCAAAAGAAGCAGACCAACTTGCGCTCCACATTGCCTTCCATTGTAAGGATAGAGGGTAGACCTCAAGGCAGCTAGCACTGAGGTCACTATTCCTCTGTGAGAGCTAATCAGAGCTTGGAGTTTTGACGTCACCACAACCCCTGCAAAAGAAGCAGACCAACTTTCGCTCCGCATTGCCTCCCATTGGAAGGATAGAGGGTAGACCTCAAGGCAGCAAGCACTGAGGTCTCTATTCCTCTGTAAGAGCTAATCAGAGCTTGGCGTTTTGACGTCACCACAACCCCTGCAAAAGAAGCAGACCAACTTGCGCTCCGCATTGCCTCCCATTGTAAGGATAGAGGGTAGACCTCAAGGCAGCTAGCATTGAGGTCACTATTCCTTCTGTGAGAGCCAATCAGAGCTTGGCGTTTTGACGTCACCACAACCCCTGCAAAAGAAGCAGACCAACTTGCATTCCGCACTGCCTCCCATTGGAAGGATAGAGGGTAGACCTCAAGGCAGCTAGCACTGAGGTCACTATTCCTCTGTGAGAGCCAATCAGAGCTTGGAGTTTTGACGTCACCACAACCCCTGCAAAAGAAGCAGACCAACTTGCGCTCCACATTGCCTTCCATTGTAAGGATAGAGGCTAGACCCTCAAGGCAGCTAGCACTGAGGTCACTATTCCTCTGTGAGAGGTAATCAGAGCTTGGAGTTTTGACGTCACCACAACCCCTGCAAAAGAAGCAGACCAATCCTAGCGCTCCGCATTGCCTCCCATTGGAAGGATAGAGGGTAGGCCTCAAGGCAGCCAGCACTGAGGTCACTATTCCTCTGTGACAGCTAATCAGAGCTTGGAGTTTTGACGTCACCACAACCCCTGCAAAAGAAGCAGACCAACTTGCGCTCCACATTGCCTTCCATTGTAAGGATAGAGGGTAGACCTCAAGGCAGCTAGCACTGAGGTCACTATTCCTCTGTGAGAGCTAATCAGAGCTTGGAGTTTTGACGTCACCACAACCCCTGCAAAAGAAGCAGACCAACTTGCACTCCACATTGCCTTCCATTGTAAGGATAGAGGGTAGACCTCAAGGCAGCTAGCACTGAGGTCACTATTCCTCTGTGAGAGCTAATCAGAGCTTGGAGTTTTGACGTCACCACAACCCCTGCAAAAGAAGCAGACCAACTTGCGCTCCACATTGCCTTCCATTGTAAGGATAGAGGGTAGACCTCAAGACAGCTAGCACTGAGGTCACTATTCCTCTGTGAGAGCCAATCAGAGCTTGGAGTTTTGACGTCACCACAACCCCTGCAAAAGAAGCAGACCAACTTGCGCTCCGCATTGCCTCCCATTGGAAGGATAGAGGGTAGACCTCAAGGCAGCTAGCACTGAGGTCACTATTCCTCTGTGAGAGCCAATCAGAGCTTGGCGTTTTGACGTCACCACAACCCCTGCAAAAGAAGCAGACCAACTTGCGCTCCACATTGCCTTCCATTGCAAGGATAGAGGGTAGACCTCAAGGCAGCTATAGCACTGAGGTCACTATTCCTCTGTGAGAGCCAATCAGAGCTCGGCGTTTTGACGTCACCAGAACCCCTGCAAAAGAAGCAGACCAACTTGCGCTCCACATTGCCTTCCATTGCAAGGATAGAGGGTAGACTTCAAGGCAGCTATAGCACTGAGGTCACTATTCCTCTGTGAGAGCCAATCAGAGCTCGGCGTTTTGACGTCACCACAACCCCTGCAAAAGAAGCAGACCAACTTGCGCTCCACATTGCCTTCCATTGTAAGGATAGAGGCTAGACCTCAAGGCAGCTAGCACTGAGGTCACTATTCCTCTGTGAGAGCTAATCAGAGCTTGGAGTTTTGACGTCACCACAACCCCTGCAAAAGAAGCAGACCAACTTGCGCTCCGCATTGCCTCCCATTGGAAGGATAGAGGGTAGGCCTCAAGGCAGCCAGCACTGAGGTCACTATTCCTCTGTGAGAGCTAATCAGAGCTTGGAGTTTTGACGTCACCACAACCCCTGCAAAAGAAGCAGACCAACTTGCGCTCCACATTGCCTTCCATTGTAAGGATAGAGGGTAGACCTCAAGGCAGCTAGCACTGAGGTCACTATTCCTCTGTGAGAGCTAATCAGAGCTTGGAGTTTTGACGTCACCACAACCCCTGCAAAAGAAGCAGACCAACTTGCGCTCCACATTGCCTTCCATTGTAAGGATAGAGGGTAGACCTCAAGGCAGCTAGCACTGAGGTCACTATTCCTCTGTGAGAGCTAATCAGAGCTTGGAGTTTTGACGTCACCACAACCCCTGCAAAAGAAGCAGACCAACTTGCGCTCCACATTGCCTTCCATTGTAAGGATAGAGGGTAGACCTTAAGACAGCTAGCACTGAGGTCACTATTCCTCTGTGAGAGCTAATCAGAGCTTGGAGTTTTGACGTCACCACAACCCCTGCAAAAGAAGCAGACCAACTTAGCGCTCCGCATTGCCTCCCATTGGAAGGATAGAGGGTAGCCCTCAAGGCAGCTAGCACTGAGGTCACTATTCCTCTGTGAGAGCTAATCAGAGCTTGGAGTTTTGACGTCACCACAACCCCTGCAAAAGAAGCAGACCAACTTGCAGGCTCCACATTGCCTTCCATTGTAAGGATAGAGGGTAGACCTCAAGGCAGCTAGCACTGAGGTCACTATTCCTCTGTGAGAGCTAATCAGAGCTTGGAGTTTTGACGTCACCACAACCCCTGCAAAAGAAGCAGACCAACTTGCGCTCCACATTGCCTTCCATTGTAAGGATAGAGGCTAGACCTCAAGGCAGCTAGCACTGAGGTCACTATTCCTCTGTGAGAGCTAATCAGAGCTTGGAGTTTTGACGTCACCACAACCCCTGCAAAAGAGGCAGACCAGCTTGCGGCTCCGCATTGCCTCCCATTGGAAGGATAGAGGGTAGACCTCAAGGCAGCTAGCACTGAGGTCACTATTCCTCTGTGAGAGCTAATCAGAGCTTGGAGTTTTGACGTCACCACAACCCCTGCAAAAGAAGCAGGCCAACTTGCGCTCCACATTGCCTTCCATTGTAAGGATAGAGGGTAGACCTCAAGGCAGCTAGCACTGAGGTCACTATTCCTCTGTGAGAGCTAATCAGAGCTTGGAGTTTTGACGTCACCACAACCCCTGCAAAAGAAGCAGACCAACTTGCGCTCCGCATTGCCTCCCATTGGAAGGATAGAGGGTAGACCTCAAGGCAGCTAGCACTGAGGTCACTATTCCTATGTGAGAGCTAATCAGAGCTTGGAGTTTTTACGTCACCACAACCCCTGCAAAAGAAGCAGACCAACTTGCGCTCCACATTGCTTTCCATTGTAAGGATAGAGGCTAGACCTCAAGGCAGCTAGCACTGAGGTCACTATTCCTCTGTGAGAGCTAATCAGAGCTTGGAGTTTTGACGTCACCACAACCCCTGCAAAAGAAGCAGACCAACTTGCGTTCCGCATTGCCTCCCATTGGAAGGATAGAGGGTAGACCTCAAGGCAGCTAGCACTGAGGTCACTATTCCTCTGTGAGAGCCAATCAGAGCTTGGCGTTTTGACATCACCACAACCCCTGCAAAAGAAGCAGACCAACTTGCGCTCCACATTGCCTTCCATTGCAAGGATAGAGGGTAGACCCTCAAGGCAGCTATAGCACTGAGGTCACTATTCCTCTGTGAGAGCCAATCAGAGCTCGGCATTTTGATCGTCACCGTGAACCCCTGCAAAAGAAGCAGACCAACTTGCGCTCCACGTTGCCTTCCATTGCAAGATAGAGGGTAGACTTCAATGCAGCCATAGCACTGAGGTCACTATTCCTCTGTGAGAGCCAATCAGAGCTCGGCGTTTTGACGTCACCACAACCCCTGCAAAAGAAGCAGACCAACTTGCGCTCCACATTGCCTCCCATTGGAAGGATAGAGGGTAACCTCAAGGCAGCTAGCACTGAGGTCACTATTCCTCTGTGAGAGCCAATCACAGCTTGGCGTTTTGACGTCACCACAACCCCTGCAAAAGAAGCAGACCAACTTGTGCTCCACATTGCCTTCCATTGCAAGGATAGAGGGCAGACCTCAAGGCAGCTATAGCATTGAGGTCACTATTCCTCTGTGAGAGCCAATCAGAGCTCGGCGTTTTGACGTCACCAGAACCCCTGCAAAAGAAGCAGACCAACTTGCGCTCCACATTGCCTTCCATTGCAAGGATAGAGGGTAGACCTCAAGGCAGCTATAGCACTGAGGTCACTATTCCTTTGTGAGAGCCAATCAGAGCTCGGCGTTTTGACGTCACCACAACCCCTGCAAAAGAAGCAGACCAACTTGCGGCTCCACATTGCCTCCCATTGGAAGGATAGAGGGTAACCTCAAGGCAGCTAGCACTGAGGTCACTATTCTTCTGTGAGAGCCAATCAGAGCTGGATGTTTTGACGTCACTTCACAACCCCTGCAAAAGAAGCAGACCAACTTGCGCTCCACATTGCCTTTCCATTGCAAGGATAGAGGGCAGACCCTGAAGGGCAGCTATAGCATTGAGGTCACTATTCCTTCTGTGAGAGCCAATCAGAGCTTGGCGTTCTGACGTCATTGGCGATTCCTGCGCAAGGAGCAGGCGAACCTGCGCTCCTCATAGCGTCTTCCCTTTCTATCACGTGCATGGTTTATGATATGATAGTCCTTTCTAATGTGCATAGTGACCCTGTACGTACTGAATAAACAATCAGGATGATTGTTTATTCAACATTTATTTATTTATTCAACATTTATTTATTTAACAATCAGGGGATGAGACACTCCCAGAGTTAAAAAGGGTGGGGTATGACTATGTCCTGCTCGGCTCATGGATTGCCCTTCTTTCCCACTTTCCGTCGAAGAAAAAGAACCAATGCAGCTTATGAGAACTTTGAAGGTACTTATAACTTATAATGCAACAAGAAAAATAAAATATAAAAAGGAGAAATCAGGGAAGACGCTCACGTTGCAGAAAACCGAAAGCAAGCGCCGAAGCGGCGCGATGCTATCAGAACTAATAATTTCACCCCAATCATTCTACGAGTTTTTGAACGTCCGTTTGGTTTGGCAAACATAGAAATATCAATGGTAAAAACGGAGACTGGGAGGTTTTAACAAATCTAGCTTAGCTATCGTGCAAAGGAAGTTGCTCTGGAGAAAGAAACGTGCTCGGCGGGCTGTCGCTTTGAAATGTTTGTCCCCACAAGTGCTCTATTATCTGACGGAAAACTTTTCAAACGTCCTAAATATGTTTGTTAATCTCATATGACAACACTTAACATTATTTGAGACAGTTTCGATTTCTTTAGTTTACTAAGTAAGCAAACTCAACATGCGGAAGAACCCCCTTATTATATTATACTACACAGTGGATTATCACGACGATGATTTCGCGCTTTACGAGCGTCCACCGGCGGCTCCGCGAACTTACGGCCCAAACTTTGTGTTTGACGAGTTTAGGCCCCAGGGGCCCTTAACTCGTTAAACACAAAGTTGGAGCCGAAAGTTCACGGAGTGCGCCGATTAGACGTCGGCGAAAAAAGTGCGAAGTCATCGTCGTTATAGGCCAATCGATGCGCTCCGTGAACTTCGGCCCCAACTTTGTGCTCGAGACGCAAGTCAACGAGTCTGAACGATGAGTTCGGACTGGAACGGGAGAGGCGGGCCGAACTCGAGAATCTTGCGGCAGGTTTAAGAGGATAGAAGGAGACTGGGCGGTTAAGTTAGAGGCGTTAAAGGATAAGCGGACGGAAGTAAACAAAGAAGAAAAGGAAGCGAGAGGCTGTTAAGGAGACGTGGCAGGGTCAACTGGAGGACGTGAAGGCGATGCAAAGATCGAACTAAAGACAAACACGAAGCAATGGAATGGCAACTAGAGGTGAGGTTAACGAAGCAGAAGGAAGGTCAAGAGGCAGTGGAAAAGGAGCTAGAAAGGGTGGGACAGGAGCTGCAGGAGATGAAGAAACAGGGAACGGAAGGAGGAGCAGTTGACGCAGTGCCGGTTGTAGAGAGCGAGAGGGCAGAGGACGTAGACACTAGTGTGGCGGCAAAGGTCAGCGGGGCCGTTGTGCAGTACGGTGGTGCAACGGCAGCCCCCTACTCCGACAGCCACCAAACCTGCGATGCTGGAAAAACAAAATGGAAGGGGGCAGAGAGTGTTGGTGGTAGGGAGCTCTAATGTGTCTAGGTGCACAGCGGGGATCGCCAGCAAGGTCGGGGGAGATGGGAGAGTAAAGGTTGCAGCCCTCCCAGGCAGGGGGATGAAGGAGGTGATGGACACGGCAGTAGAAATGTTGACTGTAAACAAGGGGGAGGAAAACCTTGTGGTGGTACATGCAGGGATTGAACGACGTCCTACAGGTAGCAGAGGGGAAGGGACCTGGCCACACACATCGAGGAGGGTGTGAAGCAGTTGAGGGTCATAACCTCTGGGATGGTGCACATTGTAATGTGCACCGTCCCGGAGGTCAGGGGCCGAGGAGTAGGTACAGAGAGGGCAGTCCAGGAGGCTAACAGGACCATCAAGAGACTGAGCTCTAAGAACGGATATGAAGTCATGAATGTGAACAGGGAGGTATACCAGGAGAGTCCGATCCCCCGTTCAGCCGAGACGGCATCCACTATGGGGAACTGACGGGGATGCGGGTGGGGCAGAGGATGGGCTGTATAGCAAAGGCTTTTTTAGGAGCCGGCAGAGCCCTCCGGTAGCTGAGGGTTCAAATGCAAATAGGGAGGGTGGGAGGAAGTCCTCGCAGAAGAAGAAAAAGAAGCAGCTCAATATAGGATTTATAAACATGCAGGGGGGCAAGAAATAGAATGAAGTGAGACAGAGATTGCGGAACAATTAAATGATGAAGATTTTGTAATGTATGGATTGGCAGAGACGCATCTTAGAGATATGGAGGAACCACCCTACTTGGCAGGTTATTTTTGGGGTGGGATGCAATCGATGTAGAGAGGGGAACGGAAAGGAGGCGGATTGGGAGTGCTAGTGAAAGGACAGGGCTGGGAAAGGGTGAGGGAAAGCTGCAGAGAACACATGTGGTTAAAAGGTAATATCAGAGGTTTAGACACGCTCATAGGATTTGTATATCTGAAAACAGGAACTGATTCAAAAGAGGAAAATGCACAGCGCTTGACGTGTATTTCCAAAGATGTTGGAGAAATCGGCATTAATCGGGAAATAATTATCTTAGGAGACATGAATACACACTTAGAAGACTTCGACGGATATAGCAGATTCTAACAGGGAGGATGCTACAAGAATTCTGCGATGCTCTTGATCTAGTGCTTGTTAACGCCCAAGTAAAATGCGACTGGAAAAATAACGTGGGAGAGAAACAATTCGCACTTAACAATTGATTACTGTCTTAATGTCTAGCAAATTGTATAACAGATTAGGACACATGGAAATAGATGAGGAAGGCACGAAAAGCTTAGGAAGTGATCATAAGCGACTTAAAATAAAGTTTGGTACAGCAGAACCAGAGACACAAATTCTTGAACGAGAAAGTATATCGACCCTAAACGATGCCCAACTACAAGAAGTATCAGAACGAATTGAGACTATAGTATCCAAACAACTGGAGAGAAAATGGACATATGACGATTTAGTAAACACTTTTAAAAGAGAGTTAAAGAAGTTCAAAATCAAACAAAAAGAGAAGAAGGAGAAGGAAGCACACACCAAAAAGCTGGTGGAACAGTGAAGTTAAGGCGGCCATAGCAGGGCGACAAGAGGCCTCAAGGGAACACAGATGGGCGAAGAAAAGGGGGACACACCCGCTGAAGTAGCATCGAAATGGAATACATTTCAGGAAAGAAATAGACGAGGCATCTGCTCTAATCCAGGCCAAGATTGGTAGAGCTGGAGTGCAGTGAATGATGGAGGTAAATCAAAATGATAGGAATGCAGCAAAAAGGTTCTGGGAGCACATTAATGCACAGGGAGAAAACAGAAGGGTTCTATTGTTCATTGACCACACACGAGGGGATAAGTGTAGAGGGCGAGGAGGCAAGGAAATTTATTAGACGAACAATCGAGGCAACATTCGCAGAACTTGAACCGAACGAGATTGGACAGAACACAAACAGCAACACGGCACAAGACGAGAACACTAACGAGACAACTGAGACGACCACGGGGAATAGGACAGAGCAGAAAGTAAAGTACCTGCTGGAACGGCGACAGGCCCAGATGGCATAGGAATGAGACTAGTCAAGACACTAGGAACAAAAAGCAAATTAAAGTTAAGACAGGCAACTGATCAAATAATAATGGGGGAGAGGTACCCAATGATTGAAAACTAAGCAGAATGAGATTACTATATAAAGGCAAGGAAAATAAGGATAGCATAACATCATACCGCCCAATAACAGTAACTTCGGTCCTGTACAGACTAGCGATGCAGGTAGTAAAAAGAAGAATGGAAGAATGGGCAGAAAACATTTTAGGTGAGCTACAGAACGGGTTCTGAAGAGATAGAAGATTAGATGATAACTTATTCATCATCACTCAATGTATAGAGGTGGCACGGATGAGTAAAAAACCGTTATGGATAGCATTTCTAGACATTAAAGGGGCGTACGACAATGTGAGTCAGGAAAAACTCTGGGTACAGCTGAGAGAGTATGATTTAGATGCACATTTGATTAGGCTTTTACAACAGGTATACACAAATAATAAGGTTGTTATAACATGGGAAGCAGAAATAACAGAACCGGCAGAAATAAAAAGAGGACTCAGGCAGGGTTGTCCCCTATCACCTCTACTTTTTATGATATACCTGAGTAGAATGGAAAAGAAATTAGAAGAGTGCAATTTAGGTTTTGATGTGTCATATATAGAGAGAGGGGAAAAGTAAACCAAGTTATACCAGGAATGTTCTACGCAGACGACATTGTACTGTTAGCAGATAGCCGGGATAGGTTACAGGAGCTGATTAAGATCTGTGGAGAAGAAGGAGACTCTCTGGGCCTGAAATTCAGTAGCGACAAGTCGGGAATAATGGTTTATAACGATGAGAAGAGGGGTACCCGCTGAAAATTCAAAGACGTTTTAATAGAACACGTAGAGAAGTATAAATACCTAGGAGTATGGCTGAATGAGGGAAAACAATACTTAGAAAAACAGGAAGAAAATATGCATAAAGAAAGGAAAAAGGAATGCAGCAATTATGAAGCATAGGGCACTATGGAATTACAATAGATATGAAGTTGTTAGGGGAATATGGAAAGGAGTCATGGTGCCGGGTTGTCTTTTGGCAATGCGGTATTATGCATGAAATCTGAGGTCCAGTCGAGTTTAGAGACCCGGCAGAGGAGCGTGGGCAGACTGGCACTGGGGGCGCATGGGAATACACCAAATAAAGGAGTGCAGGGAGACGTCGGCTGGGCATCTTTCGAGGTTAGAGAGGCGATCAGTGAGTTGAAATTCGAACAAAGGCTTGACTCAATGGAGGATGCACGATGGGCGAGAAAGGTATATAAGCATCTATATATGAAAAGTCTGAACACTAGATGGACAAACCGAACCCGAAAACTGAAATTCAAATACCAGCAGTCAAGTGCTGGGGCAGCGCAGACTACCTCTGTAAAAAAAAAAGAAGGAAGGAAGAAAGAGAAAAGCCAACAGAAAACTGTGAGAGGAAAGATATGCATAGGGGATGAAAGCAGGAAATAAGGAAGGAACATTGGTATGATAATTCACGGGAGAGCTCGTTGTTATTTGAGGCTAGAACCGGAGTATTGAGGACTAGGACAGTATAGGACAAAGTATGAGGAAATTGATACGCGGTGTGCCGTATGCCAAGGGGAAGACGAGACAATAGAACATGTGTTGTTGAAGTGCACAGGGCTTGCTCCCGCCCTCCCGGAGGGGGCGACGGATTTAGCCGGAGCGCTGGGGTTTGCAGACGAGAATGGAAGAATGGATGATAATTGCATTTCAATAACGAAGAGGAGATTAGAAGACTTGTGGAAATTATCTAGGAATAATTTAATGACGTACAACTAACTGACACAGCTGGGGACAGGCGGGACACGAAATATTGGGACTCCCTCCCGCATGGCTCCGGCCCAAAGTCTCCACCCTGTCTCCCAGTGGGCCCGGTGCTGGGTAACGCCGTCTAGGTTTGACCAGAGGAAAATTGGCGACTCCTCGCCGGGTGGAAATGGTTGTGGCCCGTAGATGATGTTGTTAGTTGTTTTGTTTTTTTTTGCGCGCGATTCCCAAAGGTTATTTTGGTGGTATCCCACACCGCCGGGTGATAGTTACAAAATTGCAGAAGGGAAACAAGTCGGCTAAGAAGGGCGAAGGCAGGAGTCATACGTTTGGTTTTTAGTTTCTAGGCTAGGTGGCGCAAGCTACCGCCCGATATAAAGGGTGCAGCCGTTAGCATTCATTCATCCATCCATCCAGCTTGAAAGTACGGCTGGCCACTATGATCGGGCAAGGCGCTGCCATTATTTAGTGTACCGAAAATAATCCTTGGAGAAGGGGAACAAGAGGGACAATGGACAAACACATATCTCCAGACACCTATACTCGTTTTCACCCCAAGAACCGTAGAAAAAATGTCCGGCTCCTCGCGTAGCATTACTAATTGCCCTATTTATGAGGATAATTAAGATATATGTCGGTGCATTCTATATTAAATACGTGTTATCTTATCAAGACATACCAATTTCAAACGCCAAAAGCATCGCTTCTTCCTCCGACAGCCAAATCCTGGAAGAACTACTTCGCGCGGCGTATGAACAATGCGCAAAACTTCCTTTGTTCATACGCGCGACGTATGAACAAAGCGCATATTGCGACTCCAGCGAAATCGACGCCGCGTAGCGGCGACGCCGAGAAGCTCAGAGAGGAGGTCGTTTCGACTCTGTCGTCTGCTATCGCTGCTTGGTTCTCGTATAGGCAGCATAGAAACAAACATCGTTCCCAGTAATTATTTTTATGCTTCCGCCGTGTCATTCCTACGCACTGACTAGAAGAAGGTTTCTACCTTCGAAAAATCGCTTTGCTTTCATATGTAACACCGATTTTACGCTGCAGTGCAAGACATTTATGGTGGTCCGCGTGTTGAACGACGAAAACGACCTCCTCTCGTCCGCCATGGATGGATGGGATGGATGGATGAATACGGCTGAGCCCTTTGGATCGGGCGGTAGCTTACGCCACCTAGCCAATTTGTCTTACCATTTAAGCTTAGAATATTTAAATGTGAAAACTATATACACTCCGCACTGAACAGAAAGTGAGGCTATAAAACCCCCTTGCCATCAGTTAATAAGAAAATACCTATTTTTCTCGTGCTTTGTGCCACCATTCACTTAATCTTTGCTTGGTAATCTCTACTGTCTTGTAATCCACTTTTCCTTCGCTGTCTCTAAAACCCAATGACTTTATTAAATCTATGTTGTCTTCGGTAGGCATAGGGTGAAGCCCTTTACAGTATAGTATCAAGTGCTCAGCCGTCTCGTCCACCTCTCCACAAGCAGCGCACACTGTATCCATTTCCTGGTACTTCGCTCTGTATGTTCTGGTTCGCAAAACACCTGTCCTTGCCTCAAACAACAATGAGCTTCCCCTAGAATTATCATAAATGCTTTCCTTGGCAATAACTGTTTTGTTTAATCTATAGCTTTCCAGAGCCCTCTTTGTCTGCATTCCCTCTAGCCACCGATCTCTTTCTGTGGCCTTAACTTTCTTCTTAACGGAGACCTGCTCTTCCGTAACCCCACTATAGCCTAAAAACTTTCCTCTTAATTTCCTAGTGCGCTGTCTCCACTTTGTGTCGATACTCCTCATGTGACTTATCCTGACCAGCGCGCCCCCTATAGTTCGCTGGAGTCGCGAATAGTCACTCTCACAGGCACACAAGAAGGAAACAGACTCTCGGCAGTGTTTCCTTCTTGTGTGCCTGTGAGTGGGACTGTTCATCCGCGCTGTTTTATCCAAGCATGAATTACCAACTAGCTCAAGCATCCACATTATCAAACACCTAGGTGACTGGTGCGCGACTGAAAAAATCCGCCTGGTCCGGTTATCGAACCCGGAACCAGGCGGATTTTTTCGGTCGCGCACCAGTCACTTAGCTGTGTATGAAGATTTGTGTTTGTCCATTGTCCCACTTGTTCCCCTTCTCCGGGGATTATTTTCGTCAGTCTTGTCCAGCTCGCTTGTACCTTTGCTTTTAATTTCATTATAATTTAGTATGCGCCCGCGATCACCAGCTCCGCTGGTCGCTATTCGCTATCGTGGACCAGGATGTTGATTGACGTTCCAAATTGGTACACTAGGGATAAAGTAAATGACAACTACGTCACCCGCAAGATGAGCGACCAAAACCGAAGGCGCAGTTCAAGTTTGTGACTGAAAGTTACGTGTAGGCACCTTCGCACGAAACGGCGACTTGGTTTTCGCTGCTTCGTTCTTCCATCGGCGATTGAGTATATGTTGTCGCATTTGTGTTCGCGAGGCTGTCCACATCGGAGATGGAGTCGTTTGTTGCGTCTTCGTTGGAGCTGCGGTTTCCATCGACGATTGAGTTGCTTGGCACGCCATCGCTGCCGCGTTGCCCACTATCGCGTCCCTTATCGCCTCTTCGGCAGCAGCAGAAGAGAACGTTTGCTTCGGCGGTAGTGGCAGTCTTCGACACGACGTTCTCTCTTCTAAGGCCTTTCGGCAAAGTTGAAAGCAAATACTGTTAACTTTATTTTTGCGGCCTCGATATTTTGCAAATTTTACCAAGTCTGGGTTTCGGGAATATTTATTTATTTATTTATTTATTTATTTTACCCTCGGGGCACAAGGCATTACAGAGGGGAATGGGAACAATAGTAATGATAATACAAGCGGAACACAATATAAAATACTTAAGGAACGGGGAACATGAAATCGGCAATAGATGTGCAAAAAAAGTGCGTGGTCATTAATTGACGTGAGCGATGCGGGTAAGCGGTTCCAGTCTTCGGAAGTTCTGGGAATAAAATAATCATAATAAACGTTAGAGTGGCAAAATGGGACACCGACTTTGTGACGATGATCAAGGCGTGCTGAAACAAAGTAGGACGGGATGATTCGTTCTGATTTAAGGTGATAGATGTTATGAAAAAGACAAATACGAGAAACTGTACGACGATGTACGAGGCTCGGGAGTAACTAAACTATCTTTCATTGATGTTGCGCTTGCGGTGCGGTTATAATTGGCCATTATGAAGCGTGCAGCTCTGTTCTCAATACCTTCAAGTGACTCAACGAGGTAGAGAGTAGAGGGACCCCAGATGGAAGCTGCATACTCTAGCTTGGACCTAACTAGTGTTTTATAAATATTGGCATAATATCTTGCGATCTGGAGGGGTACGTTCAGGAACAAAATGTCCCGTAGTTCTAATGTGCAGTTTAGTTTGAACTCCGTTTCACCTTAGGCCCGGACGCAGCGGACGCTTCGAGCTCTCCCAGCCAATCTGTGGACGTTGCCCGGGATACGCTTTCCGCTCTGTGGCTGTGCCCCTCTCCAAGGTCACGTGACATTCACACAACCTTGGATAGGCCCCGACGGCTCGTGGCATCCGCTGCGCCCGGACCTAAGGTCTACCAACATACATGTTTTTTCAGAATATTTTTAGGACCCATAAATTTGTCTTGCACGAGATGAAATCACCCCTATAGAGAAATGCAATGAGTGACAAATGGTGGGATTTCGTGTGGGTTTGTACTAGTGCTCCGGTTAAAATATGTGACGTTACGTGCGAAATTATGCGATGGGGTCGGATGAGGTCACGGCGTCTAGTCGTCGAATAACGTTCGTCACTTGACAGCGTTGTGGACACTCTGTGTATGTCAGGCGACACCACAACGTGGCACCATGTATCAAAAGAAACCATGACGTCTTTTGTTGTGCGCCCGAGCACTCGGCTGGGGCTCATATGACAATCGCAGCATCGGTCAACATTCGAGCAGTGGGTCGTGTTCAATCAAAAATGGGAATAACAAGTTGTGAAGCTCGGCCCGTGCTTTGCCATTCCCAGCGCGTGGCTATGATGGATATTGGCGGTATCCGTAGAATCGACACTAGATCATGTGACCGCTTGTTCTAACTGCGAGTTGAGAGGGTGAACGCGCCACCTATTTTTTTTTTCTGCAACTGCCATTGCGTGGGGAGAAAACTTAGTGCGCATTCCTCGAGCTATCAGCGTCAAAGATTAGTTCCAAGACAGAATATGCACTGAAAGTACGAAAACCGTTGCACGACCCATTCAACGTATACACGGAGCACCGAGGCACCTAAATATGTTTATTTTACTTCTGAATTGCTACATAATTCTGTCGCCCAGTACAGAACTACTGAAATTACTAAATTTAACTTACTAACCGGACGTTACGTAGAACTCTGTACAAGGGGGCAGGGGGGGGGGGGGGGCGGTGACATGAAAATAAATATTTCGGTGGTCTCAGAGGGATAGCTGACGTTTAGTTAAGAGACTTCGAAAATATGAGAAACCGATTAGCGTTGGCAGGCGCTCTCACAAGAGCTGCGTGTTCTTTCTACCGGCTTCGACCAGCTCCGTATTTTCCCCGTCTTTGGCTGCAAAATGAGTCCAGAATAATTGTCCGATAAAGAGAGCAAGACCAGTGAAAAAGGGGAAGTTTTAGAAACAAGCGCGCTAAAGGTTCTTTGACGCCCAATGTAGCGGTAGCCCCAAGTTTCAGAAATAACCGAAATTACAGTGAGAAAATGGCGGGCGACGAAGCCCTCGAATACCGTGAAACTGAAAGGCGCCAGTTACCAGAGGACGAGCCGACTTTTTTACCATTAAAAATTTCAAAAGCAGAGCACTTTAATTTCTTTTCTTTTTAATGAGATAGCACGCGTTAGTTCCGTACAACGCCGCACCAAGCGAGGTTAATTTGTTTGTCTTAAAGGAGCTGTGCAACGATATTCAGTTGGAATGTTTTTCACTTTACACGAGCTTACTGGCACTGGTGGGACTCAAGGATACTCGCACGCAACGCCACTGGCCAAGGAACTCCTTTGTTGCGGTGTAATTTCAAGGACAAAAGCGATCATTTTCATTCAATCTCTCCTTTGCAAAATTTGATGACGTAACGTGGGGATCGCAGTACTCCCCAGTGACGATATTTGAATGCGGTTCATAGATTGGACCCGAGCATTGCGTGGGCACTCGATTTGGGCTCGTGATAATTACTAGCTCGAGAAGCATTCGGATAGTGGCCCGTGTCCAATCGCTGCAACGACGACAATAGCCGAGCCATAACAATGTCTGGAACTCAGCGCGTGTCCTGTGCTTTGCCAACACCAGCGCGTGGCTATGATCAACATTGGCGGCATATAATCAATTCCAGGTCACGTGGCCGCTTGTTCTGGCTGCGAGTTGAGGGGGCGAACGCTGCTCGTTTTTCTTTAATTTTTTTCTGGGACTTCTATTGCGCGGGGTGAAAAACGAACGCGTGTTTCATAGGTCATTAACGTCAGGGATCCGTTATAAGCGGTATTTGCGCGAAGTACAAAAATTGTTGCATCGCCCCTTTAAATACCCGGCTTGCGCTTACTTCACATCAACTGCCATTTCAGTGACCTTGGTGCTGATCACGTACCTTCTGCAGCATACATTTCATACCAACATTTTTTTTTCTCTCAGCCAAAGTAAGGGGCAATGACCACCAGCAGGCACGTAGCCAGGATATGTTTTCGGGCCCAAAATAATTTCTCGCACTAAAGGGGCTCTCCGCCAGCCCCAGTGTAAACTATATGCAGCGTATCCAGACATATTTAGGTCCAGTTGTCATCATTCAAGTGTTTCTATAAAATTTATGATATCGTGTGATCACGCAGTATGCCTCGTTGTGATTGCCTTTACACGCGTTTCCAGTTTCTCCACTTGACATTAGATAAACCATGTATCAAATCATATTCATAACAGCAAAAAACAAGCGAAACCTTTGGCACTTAGAGAAGAAGCTTGTCAACTTGAGTCTTGATTCTGTCGCTTGCTCGGCCTCAAGTCGTTGCTGGCTCTGTCTTCGTTCACGGTCCCCTTGTCGCAATAGGAAGTGATTCGTAGATCGTTTTTATCGTCGCGCAACGCCTCTTTGCAACCCACTACGATACCCGGAACGCTACAGTCAAGGCCATCGGCGCGCAGGCGCAGTAGCGGCTTCTTCGTTGCGGAGGGCTTAGCTGCTTAGCGGAGGGGAAACGTGGTCTACGAAAACTCCCTATTGTCTTACTTTACGTCGCAGAACATATCGTAGCCAGGTGAAGGTGCCAGGGGCGGATTTATGGGTCAGGCTTTGGGGGGGGGGGGGGGGGGGGGTAATCTGCTGAGATATGACGTTACGGCCGACCACCTATTATGTTGACATATTTGCTATGTCACCAAAAGCTAAACTTTTGGCTAATGTATATACATTTTTTCATTAAAAAAAAGTTGACCTTAGAAGCTGGGGGGGGGGGGGGAGGGAGGTCGCTTCCTCCCCCTCCCCTCCCCCTATCCGCTTCTGGGTGGCACCTTAGCCAAGATTGTCGCACCACTCAATTTGCAATTTCGCTGGTCTGCCAGAAATGTCTATTTATTTTAAAAACTGACACTGGGCTCACAAAAGGGATAGGAGAGACTTTGGGGAAGGAGGAGAGAGAGAGGATTAGCGACTCCACTCGTCTCGAAGGTCGTGAAAGATCGCGGTGGCTACCTTCAAACACACGTGGACACTCGGACCCCACAGAGAGTACTGCGCGGCATCATTGACACACAAGACCCATGGGGGACCGTATAAGAAATACAGCGCTCGTTTGGGGAGATGGAATTTGATAACTTTGGCCTTGTATCTAAGAAAGGGTAAAAACACAGGCGAGCTGGTGAAGAACCGCCATAGTAACCGCGGAGACACGGAACGATTAAAAAGCGGACAAAACAAGTCTCAAACACAGCTTCTAGTTTATTTAAAATTGGTTTGCTCTTTATGTCTATACAGCCTTGATGGGGAGATGCGCCTCAACGGGTAATCGGTCTCTTAGCTGTAGATGAGAAATTTAGCCAGTGCGGCACAACCGCTAACCTGGGGTTTTTAACGTGCATCACGCAGTAGTGATCACACGAACGCGTGCCGGTACGAAACTCATCCAGATCGAAACGGGCGGGGGCGGTGGGGATTCGAACCCAGGAGGTTCCCAGCGCAAGCTTTCGCTCGACGCTCCGAGCTGAGACGCGTTAGCCCACTCGGCCACTTCCTACCCTCTAGTTTATTTGGACAACGAACGCTCTTATAAATACGGCAAGACACTCTCCACCAAAGAAGAAACACCTCCCTCCGCTAGGTCACCGAAAGCCGGACCCGCTGACCAGAGAGAATGGAAGCTCAGAATTTTTATCCTGATAATTGCGGTGAGGAGCGAGAAGCATATTTAGAAGTGTTTCCTGTATTCGTGCTATTGTGCTGGTCATGCAGATTGGGAGAGTCAACCCAATGACGAGAACAAAGAAGTAACAGAATACAAAACCAGTTGTAAGTCAGCGCGTGTGTTTGTCCTTTTGTGTGTCGGTGTGTGTGATTGATCTTGCACTGTTAACCTTAACATATGATTCACCAACTCGCCCTAGTTTCTATCTTATCAACGTATATATAAGATTGTTCGTTATTCAAATAAACTAGAAGCTGCGTTAAAACTTGTTGTTTGGTCCGTTTTTTTATCTTTTTGTGTTTTCAGGTTACTATGGAAGGCCTTGTATTTCTTGTGCTACCTCATAGAGTGCAGCACGCTGTACCCCTTCGGGCGCGGGGCGGTGACCCAACTGAATATTATATGGGGGGGGGGGGGGGGGGGGGGCGGAGTTTCCCCCTCTGGCTACGTGCCTGACCACCAGCACGATGCGATGACGTCATGTGAAAGCCATGTGAAAGCCATGTGAAAGCCATGACGTCATGTGGACTGCGTAGAAACAGTTATTTCCTGCTGACATGCAGTGTTCGCAACATATCAGCCGAATGCAAGTTATGAAGTTTTCCAGTCAGTCTCGCGGGTACGGAGACTAAGCAAATGTTATTGCGCATGACTCATGAAGCAGAGGGCTGTGAACTGAGGGCCCAGATACACGTGCACGTAAGACCGAATATAACATGAGCCTCCCAGCGGCAGTATTTCGCAAAGTTCCTGGCCGTAAAAATCGACGCCTGCACGCGGCAATCTAAACTTTTCGTCAAAAGTGTATTTCACGGGTCAGTTGTATCTTGCAAAATCGCAAAGCGTAGCTCCCTTTCTGTAAAAAATAGGGCCAAGAAACTTGCCAGGGTTAAAGGGACGCTGACGGGGTGTTTATGCTCGCCGAGGTTTTTAGTTGTACATGACATATGAGAGCCCAACTACCCAAAACACAATTTGCGACTCGGAAATTCGGTTTCTTTCCGCCCGAAAACCGCCGATCAAGAACTGGCCGGTTCGAGTCTCGCTCACTCTCTTTTCCGTGGTCACGGGCCGTTTTCGAAGTTATCGATGCGACTACCAAATTTAATGAAAGTCGTTGGTCACTGAAGGCACACACTCAATATTAAAAATAGAAAAAAATATGAAACCCATTTTTTGTGGCTTCTAAAAGCTGCAAATACGTTGATTAGAAAAAAGTTCCACAGAGAACCGGAAGCATTCTGTGCGTGCAAGAGTAAACACCAATCTTCTTGATGTGCGGAGAAGCGTTCCTTCTGGGTCGCACATGCGGCATTAAGAGGGTCCTTCTGGTACCCTACAAAGGGACCCCTTTCATTTCAGGGAGAAATATCCTCCGCTCCGGCAACAGCGGGGTGTGTGGAGGCTGCTAGGCAAAGAATTCGCCGCTCTCGTCGTCACACTGAACGAGAATCCGCAACACGCTCATTGTCCTTCGACGAGAAGCGCCCCTTGTTATGCGGAACGCCCGTGATGAAATTAATTTTATATTCACTACCTCCGACGTGTGCTTCCTGTAAAGACGCGGGATAGCGGCTAAAAAGCCGACGGAACGTTGTGGGGAGATTGCTCTCATCTCTTTAATAATCAAATTTCTCTTCTCCTTCAAGCAGCGCTGATCAGGTTGCGCAAGGATGTACACTTGAGTGACTCAATAATTTCTACAAAATCAATTAGGAAAAAAAAACTTTTAAAATTATGTTGAGGCAATAGATATGACAAGCTCCATCCTATGCTCTGGGATACGCGGCTTCCAAGTTTCCGAAAATCGCTATGGCAGTGCTTGCATAATCAAAGTGAACAAGGATTGCAGTAACTCACTATCTCTGGCGTCTGTAAGTTTCGGTTAAGGTAGCTTGTAAGCAGACTTTAATTAGGTCTCAGCAGTAAGTTTATATCTCATCTATCGGCGTGATTAATTTGAAGTGCTCTAGTAGCCGTAGTTACTGAGTGCGCAGTGTGTGACTTATCGTGTTACAGGCTTCCCTCCTCCTAATTGAGTTATTCTCCGTTGTTATCGGAAAATGGCACAATCTGATTGGACGCGGTGTGATATTGAGATGCATAGGAGACGCCATGACCTGTCATTTTTTTTACATTTGAGTGACCATAATGCAAAAACTATAACAACAATACAAGTGTACAAAAAGTGCAGTGAAGCCTCTTCGCATAAAAAAAAGTTTTCAAAAGCTTAAAATTATTTATTTTTTCTTTCGTGAGATCGATGTTTCATTGTGCTACTAGAGCATTTCTGACCAACAAAAATTTACGATAGGGTATTTGAAAGAAAATTGCACTTAAGTGTTTTTCTTTGTTTTTTAACATTTAGACGCAAGCATTGAGTTAACGTGCGAATTGGTTTTGGAGAGATTAAGTATCTTAGATTCCAGGATCCGTCTGGCAAAGAACAGCAACACCGTGTGTTTCGGGGATGATGGAAGGACAGGCGCACAAGAATCCGACACTAATCGATGGTGCGTGTCGGAAATGGCTCCATGCACCTCACGGCAACGCAGAGGGCTCGCTTGGCTGCGCGCCCAAACATAGTCGGTCCCTATACAGCAAGACCGGACAACGAAGTGAATAAAACAAAATGAATAGGGACTATACCTGTTTTCACCTCAAGAGACACCTAGGAAAAAGAAGTCCGAGCTTCTCGCGGATGATTACTAATTTCACTGCTGGTGGAGATTTAAGGATATATTAGTAGCATTTTGGAGTGGATACACGTTATCTTATCAAGAGTACACGTTTCAACGCCAAAACCATCGCCTGTGCCTCCGACAACCAAATATGGCGAGAACGTATTTCGCGCGGCGTATGAACAATGCGTAAAAACTTACTGTTTTCTTGAGGTGAAAACGGGTATGAGAAATATATTGAGAGAATCCAGGCTCTCTTCGAGAGAAAGCTGCATATAGGAAACCATCCTCGAAAACATGAGTATCACTAGCTGCCTCGAGAACAAAGTGAGTAAAACAAAATGAATAGGAACTAAAAATATATTGATAGAATGCGGAGCTCCTTTTCGAAGAAAAGCTGCATATAGAAGCCATCCTCGAAAAATACAGCGCTGTATGCTGCCTGAAAAGTTACAAAAAAAAAAAAAAATCGTAAAAAATATAATAAAAATATTTTATAGGAATTGCATTACATGCTCGTTGAGCTACCTACATTGGTCGAGCTTTAATACTGATGAATGGAGGATCATACAAAATGTTTATATAAAATACCCTGTTCTCAAAATGTGTAAAATAAAAAAACAACAGCACTTTTTTTTTTAAGTTAAGATTCAGAATAGAATCAAATACTGTCTACAAGTTATTTTGTATTTTCCGTGGACCATTCGTTTTATGTACCTAGCACATCCTAGTAATATCATCAACACAATGTTACTTAAAATTAAATAGTAAAAAAATGTATATGACTAACGACTAAAATAAGCAAACAGTATATTGGATATTTCTCTCCGACATAATAAATTTTAGACTCAATTTCTGTTTCTTCGCTTTTTTGCTAGGCGCGGTCTCCGCTTCTCACCCTGAATAGCTACATCCTCTCACTGATAACAGTTATCGGCGTGGTAGCTTTTCGTGAACATGTCCTCCTTGTCGCCAATTACCACCCCAAGCGAGCGTGGCAACAAAACGTAAGCACAGACATACCTGCATCAAGGTATTAATGCACGAATATGTGTATAGTCATATCTGCCAAAAACTACATGCGCCGACGTGCGCACACAAATATAGCGAGTATGCGCAGTTTAAGCGACACTTTAAGCGCAGCGAACGCATTGGCACACTTTCCCACTTTGCTCACAGAGGACGTTTACCAATGCGAATGAAGGCAAAAGACAAGCACTTTCCAACACGCTAATAATCGTATTTCAACTACAAAAAAAAATTGTGTGTCTTAATTGTTGCATGTTCTCGACATGAGCCTTAACTATCCAAAAGAATCGCGCAGATACGTGTTCACCTGCCTATACGTTTAAACATATCGAGGCGTGGGCAAGCCATGTAAAACAAGCGTACCCACACCATGTGTTCTTTTTGACAGATCAAATATTCAAGTTTCTTTTTACTTAAAGAACACATTAGGAGACAACAAAAGCAAAATGAAACCCGGTGGGTAGCCTCGGTCTCCAAGAGAGTTCGTCACAGAATGGCGATGAAATGAAACTTCCCCCACGACAGAAGAAAGCACCCACTTCCCCGTGGAACATCTGTGTAAAAAGAAAGAGGAAAACAGGGGAGGTTGGATGGATGGATAGATAACTGCATGGCGGTGTTCCCTTAGAATAGGTGGGTGACTTGCGCCACCTAGGCACTAAGATAACTTACTAAGCTTCTCTCGATAAGGATTTCTTTTCTTGCTCCTGAATTCGGCCCGAGTTTAATACCACACTCTGAGAAAAGCGTGTGAGAAATGGAGTCTTTCAAAACTCCGTTGAAGCGAGAACACAGTCCGTGCCATCGACCCAGATGAAGAGAACTGCAAATATCGCGGCTTCTCGAGTGCGGTATCGTGTATTTATTGCAACAGACCGCAACATACCGTAGTATACCGTAACAATCTTGGAGGTCTACCTACCCTGCCAATTAAAATTAAACAGAACAAAAACAACAGAACTTTGAATGGCGGCGCCTGGTTTAGCTACCTTACGTTCCATAGGAGCATTCTGCAGCATAAACTACAAGTAAACATAAATATGAAAGTGCCACTTTCACAAAAAAAAAAAAACATTCCATAGCAATTCCACATTTGCTCAAAATAAGACCATAATTTTTTTCACGTTAAGCCGCAGATGTAGTTAGATTAAAAAAACCTACCGTCCTTTCCAGCCAATATCTGCAAACGTAATGTTTTCTTCGACCACGATACAAAAAGAAGGTAAAGTAAAAACAGTGATGAGTGGACACAGCTAGGTTACATATGAAGACAAGAAAAACCAGAAAACACCAAAATAGAGTGAAATGTTAACCTCAGCATCCCTCAAACAACGTTTTATATCGGTTTTGTAACATTCAAAAATAAACAAAAAATATTCGGCAGAAAACATTCGAGGCATAAAAATGACATCAAATGGAAGAAAAAAGAGAGAAGAGAAATACTGCCATAGGGAATATTAGTTCGAATGAAAATTAAGTAGGGCTTTCGTGTGTTTCGGTCATCTTTCTCAAAGTCAGCGTGCGATTAGCCTTGCCGCCAATAAAAAATGAGGCCGAGAAATCAGAAAAGAAGCGGCGAGTGGCTGCTAATGATTATAAATTTGCAAACAATAGGCTGCCTTTGATAAGCCTTCACGGCGTCCCCTGAATTTGACCTTGAAGCCTCGCATCAGCAGACCGCAGCGAAGACCGGTCAGTTCACCAGCCCCTTACCAGAGAAGTAGCACGATATCCGATGGAACAGATCGTGCCATTAAGCCCGATGCCCTATTCGAGTGCGCCTCCCGCTCGTCCCCGCGTAAGTTCCGCCTCCCTCGTCCCGTCGTCCCTCGAACCTCCGAAGCCTTCCCTCGGTCCCTCGACGCAGTCCACCCCTCCTCTGGCCCCCAAAATTGCGACCGATAGACCCAAGCGCGGGGCGCGCTTAGGTTTCTGGGCAGTCACTGGGGCAGTGACTGCACAGACAGCGCAGTGCCGCGGCGGGCATCAAATGACCCGGACAGATCAGAAGGACCCGTTCATTCGTGGGACGAATTATAACCTTTACCTTCTGGGGATACCAGCACAACCACCGTGGTTCATTCCCTTATTTCTCTTTAAAGAAATGTCTACCAGATTTGTTTTTTGTCTACGGGTCACATACTATTGTCTTAACAATTTAAAGTATTCAGAATGTGTTGCAACCTGTTTAGACTTATCCGTTTCTTGTTGTGTGTGCACAAGTGTACTGATATTTTTATATACATTTGAATGAAGCCGGAGACAGTAGTGCAAAATTGAGAAGAAAATGATAGTTTCAAGTTACGTCGTTTATTGTTTTTCTCTCTATAGTCATTAAAATGAACCTTCTGAAGCCTTACAGGGACACTTAAGTTGATGCTTAGTGGCTTAGCTCAGCACTAATGTTAAGACCAGAAAACAAAATCACAGTGAGCCTTACAACCTTAGTTTTATCATGAAGTTAGTTGACCAGCTCGCGTGCGTTTATTATATCACGAACTAAGTTTTGTGACGCCGTATGATTTAAGTTTTTGACAATACCTAATTACGTTGAGAACGTGTTTTTTGTTTTGTTATTTTAGGACTCTCAATAACCCAGCTCTAATATTTGTCCACTAAAACACACCTTGACCAGCGAAGCCTATTCGGTGTGAAGCTACAAGAAAGCGCTTAGAAAATTTTTGTTTTTCACGTTAGTTTTGCTTAGGTGTTTCTGTAGAAGAAATGATAGCTCAGTGAGAGCTACGAATTAAAATTTCATTCAACATTCAGCAATTCGCTTTAGCTAGAATAATTCCAAAAAGTAGACCTCCGATTTTCTTGTTTTTCTTTCACAGCACAAATATTTGCTTAACAATTATTGGCTTTTCGTTAACATATTGTAAATATGTTTATATTAAAGAGCTTCTTTGACCCCGAAGCAAACGCCGGAACAGCTTCCGCACGCAGTAAGCAGAAGGCGTTCAGAAACTATCCGAGCATATTACTGGTTATGGCACTTACTGGGTGCACCTGTAAATAAATAAAGCACACCTCCCTACCGCCCTTCCACCTTCATCCCTCTTCATTAAGAGCAAGACTCTGGCCTCCGCATGAGGATCACGCTAAAATCTGCGACTTAAGTCCGCCCTTCGCAACCCAAGCTAGCATGACAAGGTCGGAAAAAGAGAACAGCAAAATGGAACGTAATGGAAAAGGAGGTTTTCCATTTTTCTGGTGGCTTACTAGAATGAAGAGGGGACTTGCCAGTTACTTGGGAAAAAAAAGTGTGCAGTGATGAATCAGGGACCGCAGACCGGCAAGGAGATCAGCACACTCGCTCCTGGCTCTCTTTGAAGCTCACATATTAAGCCTGGCAGTTGCAGAAAAGAACGAGCGGAGAAAGGACGCAACTGCCTTGGAATAAGAAAACGGAAAAACACATCACGCGTAAATTAATTTTTCCTGTATTCCTTCGCGTGTATAAATACCACCATTTAGAAATATGTCAGTGCTGATGTTTTAGGCTCTTAGTAAATGTATGCGGCTATTTTAAAATTTTTCTGGTTGTTTTTCATGATTCTTGTACGAGCTTTAGTTGTGTTTTTGTTGTGCTTTGGTAGTGTTGTGTTTTACTAAACCAAATCAAGATGCAAGTAATAAGTAAGGAAAATCAAATATTGTTAAAAGTGGAGTGGATTTCGAACAAAGACATTACTGTGTGTTTCAATTAAAAAGTTTGATGTTTCAATTTACTGATATATCTCACACGCCGGGGAAAAGGGGGGGGGGGGTGATAGGAAAATTTAAGTAGTAAGCCTGACGAGTAAATCAACACCAATTATCGAATCTTGTCTCAACATAATCATTGCAGAGTGTTTTATAACTGCATAAAATAACTGGAAACTAGAAGCTCATGTGAACAAATAGCATCATCCGACTGATGAGGCAAAGCAGTTGCTGCTATTATGCGAACACTTCGTAGGAATGATTCAGCATAGATTACGTCAAGGACGAAGAGACGAAAAAGAGGGAAAACGCGGCACGGTATTCTTAGCTGTCAAGCTATCGGCTGGAACCAAGGAAATATTTGGAAGTTTTTTTACAAAGTGAAGCGTGGGTAATAGGAAATTGCTCATATCCAACTATCCATTGACTTTGTTGTTCCTAATTTGCGTAGGAGAACTGAGCGTTTGTGAGGCACGCATACCTTGAGCATTTTCTCGGTGAAATTTGGAATTTTATAGTAATAAGTCGCTGACGGTCTAAATTCCTCCCATTAAACGCCCAAACCGGCGTTGCCAGTTCAGAAATTAAAGACACGCTACAAAAGTGCCGAGAAACCGCTTTAAAGCACGATACATTTATTGTGCAGGGCGAAATTTTTGTCTTAACACTACTTACTGTTCTAATTAGTCTAAAAACAGCACATTCCTTAAAAATAAACCCTAAAAAGGGAGCTCTCGCTTTATGACTCAAAGTGTATTCATGCATGAAAAGATGTACATTGCATGATGCTACTGTTACCAGGTGTTCCCAGGTGTTGTCTGGCCGGATGTGTCGATGCACATTTTCCCTGAGTTACGCTATTTCGTGACGCGTATTTGGGTGACAATGTAAAGTTGTGAAGCCAACTTTACATGAGATGGGAAGAGTTAGGTATATAATTTAGAGTTCCTAATTTATAAGGATTTTCTAACCAAAACTATGTTTATTTATACCGATTAAAAAAGTATGCAGAAGTTTTTAAAGACTACATTATCCTAGACCCAATGTATTCCAATAATTGTGAGCCTTTATAGGTGAGAATGCAACAAAAAAATTTTAGTTTTTTTTATGCGTAATTTTTACATAAGTATGTTGACCGCTGTTTCTAGAGTGAGTTAACAAGGTTTAGCAGGTTGCTGAAATCTCGCTCATATTGAAAAGTTTGCCAAATATAGCATATATTTAATCCTATCAGAAATATTTCTTCCCTCATTTATTGATACGCCTAAAAAGTATGGCTTTGTTTCACGTCATGATTGTGTACTTGACCATGGGTGCTTTAGAGCATAATTTCGTTTTTTCACATAATCAATCCCCAAACCTAAAGTTGTTTCTTTATCGAATACAAAGCATCGGTTGCAGGTTTCAAATAGCGCCATACAGTACTTTTACTTCTTTAAGAAATGATTATATTAATACGAGAAAATTCCGAGGACACCTAAGCACTTTTTATCAGTTGTGAATGCGAAAGCAAAAATGTGCATTTGAGACGCCGATGAGCACTTTTTGGAGGCCTCGGCGGCGAGAGGAGCAGAAGCTTCCGCAGCGCCGGCGGGAGTGTGGTGCGACATGACTGTAAGCAGAGCGTAGAACACGTGATACAATGTCTCCCCCCTCTGCCTACTCCGGGCCTACAGGGCTGCGGCGCGAGCGCACCACCTCTCCCTCTTACAGGCGCTGAGGGCTTCTCTGTGAGGGTAGCGCTCGCGGAAGCAGGCGGTGCAGCCATTCTAAAAGCCGTTCCGCGGAGGGAACTTCTCTGCCGCTTTTTTGAAGTAACGGACAACGCCAGCTTCGCTCCATGGGGCAGATAAGGTTTCCGCTTTAAAAGTATGTCCTGTGTTGTTCGTTTCTCTCTGACCTGTTTGCTGAACACTGTCGCATTAAGAAGCATCGTTAACATAAGCCGCAAGTATCAAATATAAAGCAGAAATAAATTATTCTACTTATTTTGAACTAAAATAATAATTTATTTTCATATACAAATATACCGAAAGAGCTGCAATATTCAAAGCGAAATAAGAAAGTGCTGTATCAAAAATAAATTTCCATAAAATCTGAACATTTTAAGGTTGGCTTCTCCTCAGTAATTCTCATTATGGGGCAAAGCATACCCGGAAGGAGCGGCTGATGGGCTCGGCAAGGAATGCACGATGATTCTCAATTGTCCAGTTTCCCCTTTACCACAGAACCAACAAACAATATGGCTCCTGTTTCTGTTGTACCTTAGCACGCGCTACAGCGTGAAAGACAAATTATGGCTATTTTTATGGTGCCGCTCAAACGTTCCGCATGCAAAACTCATTCGCAAAAAAAAAACAAACATATTTTAGCAAAAAAAAAAGTCTTATTTGGGAAATTTTATTTTATCCCTTTCGCTGTTAGGCGTAATATTTCCTTTGTATGTTTGAATTCACATTCCTTTGATTTATTCAAAGACAAAAATGTGTTAAAATTCAGTTTGTCAAATTAAAGTGTGGCGTCATTAGAAGAAAGGACGCGTCTTTTTTTTATTTATTTTTGTTTTACTCTTAGTCAGTCTGACTGTTTACTTTACGACGCCATTTATTAAGACTGCAGTTTGTTGCAGGTACAAGAGGTGAGCGCCGGTGCGACTTCACAAGAAGTACAACTGATATAAAGAGAGAAATCGGAGAGTAGGGAAATGCGGATAGGGAAAGGACAGTGGGGACGGTGCAGCTACACAAACCCCAATTGTAACTGTCGTTAAAATGAATTCTGCACTAAAAGAACTTGCATGAACGTGCTGTCCTGCAAATCGAAATTCCTACTTCATATGTAGCTTTTGTTAAAAGACATTCTCAATAACATATATAAAAAAACAGGGGTATGTTTCGCAGCATCTGAGACAAAAAAGAAATGTTCAAAATATGTTTTAGCTTTCTCCGTTCAACGTATACTTTTTAAGTTATTAGTTCTGAATGAAATATTGTCTTGCTTTGCGTGTCTACATTTTGAAAACATCTAGCATTGTCTTTATTTGTGATACTTAAAATAATTTATATTTTGGTAAAGTCAGGTCAATCACAGTAACGTGTATTCTTAATTTACCGTTATCATGATTACAGTATATTGGCATAAATTGCGAATGTTAGTCGCTGGTAAATTGTGAAAATTAAAATACAAAAACATATTTAAGGAATATATTTTGTTTAGTTATTACTTGCTTTTCTGACTTGTCTGGATCGCAATAAAGTTTTCATTCTCGTCGATACTTACGGTAGCCATTTCTCTTTCTACTATTGCAAACAAAACAGACAAACGATAACAGTTCAATGGTGTAAATAATGTTACTTTTCTACTTGTAAGGATTGCTCAAAGAACGTTAACGTTAACATATTTTTTTGAAATATATGCCTACATTTTATTATTACAAAGTTTTAGAATAGGAGCCCAACGTTTGGTACCCATAAGAAATTGAGAAGCCCAACCGTAACAAGGTTGGCGCTGGCGGCTTAAAGAATTGGGTTTCGCAACGCAGAGCACCGCGCTTGAGTTTCCCGCTTGTAGTGCCAGTGCGGCTAACAAGCAGAATAATAACAAATATATGAAAAAACGAAAAACACATGCGCTTGTTGAGTACTTTTTTTACTAATCATAGTTAAGGCAAAACGAAATTAACCCGGCTAAAACAAAAAACAATCTTAAATATGCATAATTATTGTGAGCAGTTTTCATCCAAAACAATAAAATCCGTAGCGCTCGAACATTGTGCTTGGTCTCGAATTAAACTTAGCGTTCGTGTGTCGCGGTGAGCGTCTTTTGCCGAAGATTGAGGAATTCAACTATGCCGAAACTGAGGATGACGCGCGCGAGCATACTCTGCGAGTGTTTGCTTTATTTAGATCTGAGTCGGGAGCGCCTTGGATGCCCTTGGAAGACTTGTTTGTAAGCTAGGTAACGTGTCACAAACGACATCCAGTTCGAGATTTCGGAGTAGGAGACGACCATGTCAATGGTTACCGCGTGTCATTAGGCTTAAGGAGGGCGAAAGTCAGATGACTTTTATGACTGGGCGAGCTCACCACTCATTCTTTGAGATTTGAGCAAGATAAAGCGAACCGAAGGCCGGCCATTCACTGGAACGCGGGAACTACGGCAGCAACCATGACGACTTTGCTAGGAAGCAGGCGTCACAACGCTTGTCTGCCGACGCAACCCAGCAAGAAAACAAGGTATCCACGCTATTTCTCGAAGTTGCTGCTAGGGGCCGACGCCAACCAAAAACCAAATGTCGGCGTTCTGGCGCCATATCTTTGGGGCCTGATATGCTTTTGTATCAAATATCTCTATTTTAGAACCAGAGGCGCCAGTGGCTGGCACGACGTCTCTTCACCGAGGGTTTCGAAACTCTCTCATGTAAATGAGGGTTTCAAATGTCTACTTCATCGCAGATGGCTATTAGCAATATTCTGCTAAACGAGTCTATTTTCGGCGGTTGATGATTTTTAAACGTGAACAGTCTTTACAAAAGACCTCCTCTTTAGAGCGCCTAGAACAATAAAAAAAACACAGCATACGCTCCCCCCCCCCCCCCCCCGAGTGCCCGAAACCACTAGCGGGCATTCTGCAATTAGCCACAGAGGCGCAACTTATTTATTAAAAAAAAATTAATTTGCCATCCCAGAAAGGAGACATGATTGATTGGAGTTACAAGCGCTCCACTGTAATATCTGAGATAGGAGGTAAGTAGTTATTTAACGATGGCACAAGACTAAAACTGCTGCCTTTACGGGCGACTACTTTAATAATATAGGCAACGTCGTATTTAAAATTTACAATAAACCGTCCTTATCGTTTACATGTTTAGATATCATTATATCAACAAAGCAGCCCTGTGTTCTCTATGTTCTCTGAACAACTTTTGTAAGTGGAGTACTGCTAGGACAAAACCGCCAATCTAAAATCTGACCTAAAATTTAAATATTACTTCTATTTTCAAAAGTAAACATGTATTCTCATATACAGATGCAAAGGAAGTATTAGAATAAACAAGACAAATACAATAATTCAAGATATGAAAGCTCCACATTGATAAAAAATAAAAATAAACTTCTAATGTAGGCTTCCCCTAAGTACGACTCATTTTGCGAGAAAGCACGCTCGTTTGGAGCGGCTGTCTGACGCTTATTGAACGCATGATGATTCCCGGTTGTCAAAATTCTGCTTTACCTCAAAAGCTAACAAAAAACACCGCGCCGATTTTGATGCACGTGACACGCGTTATATCGTGAAAAACAAGTTAGGACTATCTTCTACATAGCGCAAAATCTCCTGCTTTATAATAATCATTCGAAAAAAATTTAAGTGCATTTGGTCGCGATGCAAAGAAAAATTGTCTTGATCGAGAAACTCTATTTTATTCCCTGCTCTGTAAGGCGTAATTATTTCTTTTTATTTAGATATTGTAATCCTAATGATTTACTCAAAGACAAAATGTGTTGACACGTAGTTTGCTGCGCTTACCCGCAGAGTCATCAGCAAAAAGGAGGCGGTGTCTTTCGTTCTACTTTATTTGAACTTGGTCTCCCTCCTCTTTTTCACTACGACGCCACTCGTTAAGACATAATTTGTTAGAGGCGCTGTAGAGCGAACGCTGACGCGTCTGCAGAATGTTCACAGCTGGCAGCTAGAAAAAATAACGTGGAGTAGCGCGTAGCGTAAATGTGTTAAGAAAGGGCGTCGAGGTGCAGCTACCCACAAATTTCAAATTTAAATTATTTAATAGAACGTTTGCAATAAAGGAACTGGCCCGAATATATAATCTTTAAAGAACAAATCACTACTCCTAAATGCTGCGAATAGGTATGTTTCGTTAAAACTAACTTGTATTAATAATAAGACAGAAGCTTCTTTTTGCATTATTGATAGAACTAAAAAAAATATATTCTCCTTTTTTCTTTTACATGTGTACTGCACGAGGTTATCGTTCTGTATAAAAACATTATTGAGCTTCGCATATCTTGGCGCTGTACCAACATCTTGCATTGTCTTGATATATAATACCGTAAGCCGAGAATATTTTATTAAATACAGGCCAATTACTGTAACGTACGTCATTATTGTTTATCCATAATTGACAATGATCTGAAAATTATCATTGCATAAATTACGAATCCTAATTCTTCGTAGGTTGAGCAAACAAAACAAAACAAGAAACTCTCTTTGAGTATTATTCTTCATTCATTTGTGAGTTCTTTTCTCACTTGTCTGATCGGCTTACATTTTTTTCACGTGTATCTTTATGCTAGCCAGTCTTCTTTCTACACTTTCACAAAAAACAAACGATAATACTTCAATGATATTAATATTAATCTTTTTTTATCGCTAAGTAAGTGCTTGAACGACATATTAACGCTATTATGTTTCTTTAAAACATGCATATTTCAAGTATTATAGAAGCTAGAAGTGCCTGTAATGCACCGCTGTCGTCTCTTCACCGACTGTTTCGAAAACTCTCACTTCTTTAAAAGAGGGTTTTAAAGATGATCGTTGAAACACCGTTTTGCTCCACATCACAATTCGACATAGTAAAGCAAAACAGAAAGAAAGGACATAGTTGCTCACCCATTGGTGCAAAGCTTGCAAAATCAACTAGCTGCTGGCTCAGGCAAATCGATAAACTAGATCAGGCCTGATTCCGTTTCTGCACTCTAAGAGATGCCTGCGCGTCTACTTAGCGGCAAAACAATCAAAGAGCCAATCTCTGAGATCTTCAAAATCAGCTCAGCGAATGATGAGGCAGAAACATCCGTTTAGACATAAAAATGAGGTCTGCGTTGTGAAATTACGCAATGCAAAGCATCATGCTTGCATTGCGTAATGCCACAGCGCGCAGACTTAATTTTGACGTCTAAATAGATTTTCCGCCTCATCATTCGCTGAGCAGATTTAGTAGGTCACAGATATTGGCTTTTCGAGTATTTTGCGGCTAAGTAGACGCGCAAGCATTTCTACAGTGTGTGCACCACCTAAAAGAGTATCGCCTCTGGTCCCCTACATGACCATAATTGCTTCTCTGAGGAACGTCCTCGTGATGGCAGCGCTCTTTTTTTACCAACACACAAGTTTATTTTCTTAGGAAATATTATGACGCGATCAGATTGACAGAAATACGTCCGTCGAAAACCCACCAACCGAGAAATCAAGCACGTGACGCGAAACCCCAGAGGTGCTATAAACGACGTCTTAAAAACAGTCCCGAACCTAAAGTAACTACAAAAGGAAACGAAAACACAAAAAGGGCCGGGCACTAACCGGGCCTCGGCGACATCTTGCCAAGGGCGATTCACATTTCGGCGCCATTATACTATTCGTGCGTTGACCAATGGGGATATGTAGACAGCTGGCTTTTAGCCTGCCTTTGTGACTCTGTTGCTATTTTATCTTCCTAAATATCTTATTTTGTTTCATCAAACGCAGCTCGATGGCATCCGCATTGCTGATAGGTTTTCTGCCATGGAATCATTTTTGTTTTATCCCACATTTCTGTTTTTGTTTGTTTTGCTTTACTCATTTTGGATTTCTTGCCTCTCCGTAAGCCCTTTCCCACGTTTGTACTTTAATCCTACACTTCCCCAATGAACCTACCCTCTCTCTTTGCGCACACACATTTCCCCGTGTGATATTTCCCCTACTTTTTGCTTGCGTTACCAACCCCTTTCCTGTATTGCGCTTACTTGAAGTATTTCTGTTTTTTATCGTGTTCCTTATTTATTTTCTATCGTATTCAACCCAATTTCACCTTTTCTCTCGTCCTTTCTCCTTCGTATTATTTATTTCGCTACCTCGCTGCTAATTCCTACATCTGTCTTTTACATTGCCCTAGCTACAAATGCCTCTCTTCTTTATTTCCGTCTTCTGGATGCTTTATTTCCAACTCCTGGCCGGCACACATCCCATTTCCTACTTTTCCTTAGCATACGTTTTTTTTTTTTTAACACGGCCCTGTTTGATGTCTTTTGAAGCGCCAATTCGTCCATGAAAAATAAAGAAGCAAAGCTGGTACAACTAACAAAATAAAAAATAAAAAAGCTTAAGAAACCTCACATGGAAGGCAGACAATGGCGGATCTCTGAATAAATTGGACGGAACAGACAGGAATGTCACGAAATGACAAATGTTTTTTTTTTTTCTTTCGTCTTTCCCATGAAAAAAGGAAACTAAGTAGAAAAGCAAAATTGCTGCGCAGTTGTTCGTTTTTCGGGCGAGTGTGCGACGCCTACTAAGTAAATGCACACATCTTCGCCCAAGGTTTCTGTTTCGCATTTCCATTTCCAGCATGGCCTTTCTTCTCCTCGCAGTGTCGTTCGTCCACTTCTTTCGTTCAGAATCCTTACTGTTCACTCTCTTACGCCTTCTTTATTGGTATCGCGGTCGACCCAGCTTATCTGTATGTTACACTGACACCCTCTGTCTTCTTTGCCCGTTGCCGTGCTATACTCCGCATTGAAAAGAAGAGTACAACACAGTCTCGAGACGCTTTGCTGCATCGCTTAAAAAATACATTTGACCGAGCTCGCCGTCCATTGCTTGCCATTTAAAGGTGCTCTTATCAGGAGATCTGTCCCCGAGCGAAGCTCTCCCAAGATGGAATATGCTGAAATTGTGTGAAATGTATGTATGATCCTAGAACATACTCAACCGATAGTTTGAATCTGCAACAAGCGGAAAGTCAGCCTATTTTGTCTGAAATATGGGGACTTGTGTCTGGACTGTACGAGGGGCAATACGACACGCCAAGCAACAAGGCTAACCTGAAGCCTTTCACGCCGTATCACAAGCCAACGATTGCGAAGATGCAGGCTGGTACAACAAGTTGTCATTGTCCAAATCGGAAGGCGTCAAAAATTGAGTCGCGATGGAATAGTCCACAGTTTGAACTCTCGCTGTGCGATCCATTCGACTCAACTGCTTAGCATCATCCGATTCAATAACGGAAACTCCCACCACTTCCTCCTATATTTCTGCGCAACATTTTGTCCGGCGTAGTAACCTGACACCTAAATACCCTCCTATAAAATATAAATTTTCTATTCCCCAGCAAAAAACAACTTTTAAATGAAAATGCTTTTTTTATAGGACATTTTTATGAAAATATCGTTTTGAACAAGCGTCATTAACGAGCGTCAATCACCAGCGTCATGAACGAGAGTCATCAAAACACCACGCAAATAAATTGATATCACGCGACCTCATGTCACGTGATCTATAACCCAAATCGAGTTTCCATGTAAATCTGGCGGGAAACTTGATGTCACGTGACCTCCAGTTTCCCAGAAAATATAGCAATGAAACTCACGCCAAGGTATCTTTAGTTTCCCAAATCAATATTGCGGGGAAATTGACGTCGAGCGACCTATGTGACAATCTATTTCTCCGCTATACTCGTTATATGAAAAATTCTAAAAATACCATATAAATAAATTAAAAAAATGCAAATCTGTGTGTTTTGTGGGGAAAGATTTCGTGCTCCCTTTTTGTCTTCATGAGTATGACCAAGCTTCTGTAAACGTTTTTAAACTTGTATGTACTCTTGCTCAGAAAGAAACGAGCAACGCTTTTTGTTTGAGATCGTCTTATATTGAAGAGACAGGCAGAGGTAGCTCACGTACCCGGTGCAGCCCACAAGTTCCCCGCCAGCATCGCCTATGCTTTCCATACCACTATTTTGGGACTCCTTACCTTTTGATATTTTTTATTTATATTTCTTCGTTTCGTGTTTTGTTTGCTTTTCCTGTATGTTAGGGCACGTCCACTCTGCATAACACGACGCTTATAATATTAAACGCAACGTGCCAAACTAGAAAATATAGCTTTATTTTCTGATAATAAATAATGAAACGAGGTGCGGCTTGCTGGCTTTGAAGTGCAAGCTCATAGACGTTAGGCGTATGAAGATGAATACAATTCATCTACTAAGATATAGTATACCCTTTATATTGCGCAGATGTATATGTTGAGTACAAAGATAAGCGCAGAACCTGTAGAAAAAACAAAAACGCAGGCGATGGTTATATATTAAGCTGATATTTATTGTTTAAACAAAATATGTTACCGATATAGATTGTCTTTAACAATGGAGAGTTAAAATTAAAAATGAAGATAGCATTACCGCTGAAAAATCCAAAAGTAATGCAAATCCTTCTAGCTAAAATCAAGTATGCACTAAAACAAAAGACGGCACGTACACCGCTGTACACAGCACGAACATCGCGTCTGTCCTTTTCTAAATGTTGTTAAAACAAGGTATTCAAGAGCATCATATTTCACCAGCATAGTTGTCAACGCCACAGGAGTAGGTTTCAAATGAATTGAACTGAAGTGAAATGAATTGAATTGGTTTTTATTTAAACGCTAGGTCTAGGGTAACAGGGCAAAAAGACAAAAGGACAGATTAATTCCGCCTGACGTGTCCCTATCACCTACTAGTACAGTGCATGAAAGCCTTTTTATTTATGAGAGAAAAGAAAACGTGTCATTCGAGAATCACTTTTTGAGTGCTGACTATAAAAATTTGTGCCATCTAGGGTTCCGACACAAAGGTCAATAGTAACAAAAATCTTGGTAAAATCATATCGTACTGCCATACCATGCACACAGCGACATAAAATACGTTTATCTATATGTTGTTTTAACGCAAGACGCACACACGCACAAACGCGAAAACAATGATAAAAACAAAGTAAACACACGAAGGTTAAGCTGTGGCTTCGCGAATGATGCTCCACGAAAACCAGGAAGTGGCACCGTTTTAAAAACTGCCCCCGCTTTTATTTGTGCACGTAAAATCAAACAAAATAAAAAAGGGTCACGCACAAAACAGCAAAATGAATGAAAAGCAATATAAGAGGTGAAGACAGGAAGTGATTAAGTAAATTCAAACTCAACAAACAAACCTGAAAATAAAGACAAAGTAACAGTAGCACTGTAGAATTTGTAGGAGCCGAGGTGAAAGCGACGAGGCAGGGGCACGTGACAGGCGGTCGGTTGAGAAGTAACGAGCTGGCTCGAGAGAGAGGTGCGTGCTGAGCGAGCTGAAGCTGGGCATGAACATCGGAGACGGGCTGCCTGGTCTGGGCCATGGCGAACCGCGGAGCCGGTCCACCAGCGAGGTTTGGAGACGGACCGGTGGAAGCGGCGGACCGCCATAGCAACCTGGGCTATGACGATCCCGGGTGGTTCCGCAGCGGAGACTCCGGGCTGTGATAGCCCTGGACAGCTAGCCTACGCAGCGCTGGCGTGGGAAGGACGATTCGGAGGCCTGGACACGGACTCGACTGCGAGCTCTGATCGACGGGCGACAACAAGGGTCAACGGGCCCAGACTGCCGGCTCTCGACGACGGGCAGCCGAGAGGTACGGTAAACCTATTCGCTGTCTTCTGTTGTGTGTGCGTCACTCCTGGGTGACGAGCGAAAGGCATACCGATCGGGTGGCGATTATTAGTACAGCGACATCTAAAGAGAACACCACAAATCGGGACATTGTCATTGCCCTGAAACATACATTTTTTCTTTTATTTCATGTACCCTCGCTAGTCACGTATGCCCCCTGAAGCGAGAATTATCTAAGCGACAGTGCAATAAATTTGTAATAGCGCTGCGCCTAATCTATCCTTAAAGACCAAGGCTCCCACTCAAAACACGGTAAAATTCCTGAAAAAAGAAGCGATCTGCAAACTAAATTAACGCACTATTTGAGGGCATTACAAAGAAGTTAAAAACTAAATTTTAAGTGACAATTCCTTTGTAGATCAGCACTTACATAGAGAGGTGAAATGAATGTGTAGCTGTCACCACACTTCAAATCGTAGTTCGCTGTTTTTTTCTTGTACTTTTAATCTTTTGTGTATTCAATGAGTCTGCAGATTGCAGAAAGGCATCGGCAATGAATTAAACATCTCATGCTTAATTTGTTTTTGTTTAATACCTATAGTATATTACGAGTGACTCACCTTCAAGAGAAACTCTGAATATTACTTTAACTTTGTTACGTGAATCTGGTATGAAGGGTCGGTGGTTGAGTGAGCACCATAAAGATGAGAAAGAAAGAAGCAGGAAAGGCTGGTGAACTAACCCCATGATCATAAACCGAGACTCCAGTTTATTATTCTCGAAAAAACTCAACTTGGTTGAAGAAAACAATTTAACTGGGACGCCCCAAGACAACTCAGGCTAAGCTAAACAAAGCTGTGTTTTGGAGACGCTGTGTGCTGCTATCCGTTATTATGATGACTAACGCTGAGGAAAAAGCTGGCACCGAACGTTTTCCGGAGGCATTTTAAGAGTACACAACTGGCAATGCAGGCTAATACAAATTGCAAAGCTGAAGAGGTTCAAAAACAGGCGATCAATACGTGGACGCTTACAGAACTAAGCATGCGTGTTTTTCGATCAATACTATTTCTGGAGGAAAAGCAAAAGGCAACCAACAAAGGACAGCCTAACGTTTGGAATACTGCATAACATGTTTTCAAGAAGACAAATTGCCGAAAACAACCAGAATAAAAAATGCCATCATTTCCTGGCCTCATCCGTCTGTCGTATATGCCTGGCGGACGTTTTCAATCTCGCCCTAAAAGGCTAAACAATAAATCCAGAACGACCATTTTACTTCGGCTGCTCGTTGCAGACATCGCTGGGGGAGAAGATGTATGCACAAGCAGATACGAGCCGAAAACACCTTCTTTCCTCTCTGCACCGCAGCGATTCCACTAAAAAAGATACGAAAAAAAAACAATACACTATCAAGGCATAGTTTTGAAAGTAAATTATTCCACTATAAAAGACGAAGAAAAAAAAAACGCTGTACCAATCTATTAGAATAAAGAAGGTAATGGAAGATCGCCTCTTTCTAAGCAAATGGTTCGTATACTGCGTATCTCATAGGTTCATCCCGAGCTCCATCCTGTTTGCAATATTCGCAATAAAAATACAAGAAAATAAAATAAGCTGATTTTGTTTCAGGTAACAAAAGACCCACCTTTGCACAAAACGGCATTTTGGATTCTGAGTAAATTTATAACACGACAAAAAAATGGACATGGAGTTCGAGAAAGCAGTGAAGAAGAACCAAGTAAAATACTCACATTTTTGGGGAGCGAGGAGAAAAAGAGAATATTCTTTCTCAAATGGCCTTTATGTCGCTTTAGACGGAAACAGAAACTATATAGTTATCCGAGTGAAAAGAAAGACACACGGAATGATCACGACTACTCTGCAAACGTATAACGTGATTAAACAAGATATAATAGATATTTATAATTTATTTTTGAGTCATTACTCTACAGTGGACCACGAAAAAGAAAGTCAGCTTCCAAGCCCCAAGAAAATCTGAGTAATTAACCCGTACCGATTATGGCCAACATACTACGTGTATGCGTTAGCGTTGTGCGTATAGTGACAATTAAACGGCTCATACCTCTGTCGTACTTGGCACACGGCGAGTTCTCCATCACACAATCTTACGTATACATGTGATTCCTTCTAACCTCTGCGAACACTGTTGTGAGCATTCGTGTACCTACTTTCATTTTAAGCCGCCTACAAACCCCAAGCCATTTGCAATCGACATCAAAACAGCTGTGTACTGCACACAATAAACGGGATGTTCCATCGACGGGACACCGAAATATGACAGGAGCCTTCGTAGCTTATGACTTATGGTGATAAAATTCCGCTCATGACCCGTCCGGTCCTGCCCTTTCTTTTTTTTTCTCCTTTAAACATTCTATATAATTCTTTCTTCTCCTCACAATTGAGGTGAATTAGAATGTAATATGTTCCCTCAAGTGGAATACAAATGTATCCCATGTGGCGATGAAAGATACCAGCTGTAGAAGAACGCAAAAATGTACAAAAAGAGAAGTACGAACCAAATAGGACGAATAAATCTAAAGCATTCAGCGTGGTTTGAGAAGCATGAAACTATCAAACAACAGTAATTTCAAACGAAAAAAATGGAAGGCAAGAGAGAGTGTCCTTTGTAAAAAGAAAACAATACACGAATGCCCAAGGTTCTGACTCAAAATGTGCATGGGGAGTTGCTTGCTAAAATCGTCCCGCAATTTATCGCTCTTTGAAATGAACAAAAAGGCGATGCATATAATACGAGTCCCCAGGGAATTGTCACTTGCTAGTATGCTCTTTCTTTTTTTCTTTTTTCTGTGGAAGGAGAACATTTTTACTTTGGAAGTTGAGTATAACGCTTTATCTCTGCTTAGACTTTTCTTATTATTAGTTTCTCCTGAGCGTTGACTTTCGCCGCTTATAGCGTCAGTGAATCAAAATGTTAAGCAGCTGATAATAATTGTGATGATAAAATATTCAAAGGCGAAATTTGAAAGCGACGCTGCGATCTGGAGTAACAATAAAACACGTTAGAATTCGGTTTAACAAATTTAAGCGTACATTGATTTTAGTTGTAATAGTTCCACTGCCGTGACATTCCTCAATATTTGTGTGGTGACCAGGCTATTCCCTGTCTCCCTTAATGTCGAGCGCCATCAAGCTAAATAAAAAGCCAATGTGGCAAATCAAAACGCACCAAACGTGCGACGTCACGGCAATTGTTAATTTGCTGCGCCTCTGCTATAATCGGCTAAACCAATCAAGCCCAATGAATTCATCATACCTTGCGCATTTAGTGTGTGGTGTGCCGATGTTTGTACAAGGCTTAACAAACAAAATGTACCACCGCAGCAGGTAGCCTGGGTAGAGTAATTTTACTAATGTAACACGTCATAGAAACCCCTAAATTTTCGCAAACACGGGAATCCTAGGGACCTAAGGTGGACATAATAAGGTTTTTCTCCAAGTTGTTAGTTGCTGCAAAAGTTCTTTCATTTAGCGTTTATGTGACTTTTTTTTTGTCTCGCCACATAATTGTCAAAGTGTCAAAGTTGATCTAAAGATCGATCTTCGTTATGAACCGAAGATTGAGCAGTGAAGCCTAAATCTGAAAATTATTTGGAGATTTAGGTTCAAATATTAGGGTGTGTGAAAACTGGTTCAAATCGAATAGCGCAGCGTCATCCCTAATTTCTGCACCGTTGAAAGAACCGGCCGTCTTAAATTGCCAAGGCTCTAAATGACAGCGCTAATTGATTCCCGAACCACTATTCCCACAACCTTACCAAATGCACCAGATCACGGCCAAAACTACCAGTGGTGAAGACCAACATTGCGACTTATTCGGCGAATTATGGCCAAGATAGCCAGACTGTAAAAAAACACATACACATAAAGTACCCAAAAGCAAAAGGTAACGTCGGCGCCGATTACTTGAGCCGGATATAAACGTGTAATTAACAGCGGGTATCTAATGGTAGGAAAGAAGCGGTTCCCAGTGTTTCTGTTTTTTGGGGTTTACGACTAAATATATTTGTTTTGTTATGTTGCGATTATATTTCTTTTTGTGAAAATGGGCTAAAGTACGTCGACCATAAACAAAATACAAAGCACATTCAAGTGCATAACAATCCAAAACTTTGCGGATCTTCATCTCTTCATATAAACAATTCCCACTCATAAAACTTAAAATGTACCACTGACTTCACTAGAATCTCCTGAGAAGTCATGGTTTACTCACTGCCTGCCGTTGGACATGGGCGCATGAATCCAGCATGACTGGAACTACAAATCAACAGCGAAGACAACCCCACCCCTTCCCCGATTTCACCCCGAAACCATAACTCTAGTCCAAATCTCTAAGCTGATAAAAGACGTATCCACTGGTTACAACAAATGGCTACATGACCTTTCTTACGCCGGATGACACACTCCTACAAGGGTGCAGTGAAAAATGACGACTTGTTTCAACTCCACCACAGCACGTATATATATCTACGACATATGATCACCGAATTTCGTCGCATCAAATCCCTAGCTACTTCCTCTTTAATTTTTTACAAGTCCGGCGTTTGTACAAGGGTCATTCATCGCGGTCCATCGAACAGCAGCAATTATTATTCCAGCTGTTCCATAAATTTCTATAGCGACGAATCGCACACAACATTCCTGAATCACCGATGGTTTTTTTACAATTTGTTTCTTTTCAACTTACAACCTCCATTCGCGCTATCCGAGGAGACATACAAAACAAGTTCCAAATAAATGTGGACAACGTATGCTATATAAAAAAGGTTTGAGTACGCCTCTTTGACTCGATGTTGGCCATACGAAACAAGCACCCATTGTCAACCAAGCTGTTGATACTGGCCTTCCATATAGATTTCCAAATACGACAGCAGCAAATAGCTTCTTAATTCCTTTTACTTATATTTTTCTTCGTGCTGTTCTACTCGCGGATGGTGGTCGCTCCGAGCGCTTGCTGTAACTTTCGACTCAGTCCTAATGTTGACACAAGAGCATTTACATACTACCAGCAGAAGACAGAAATAGAATCAATAATAATAAAAAAGACGTGTTTCGAGACTTGGTGCAGTTCGAAACATTTCCGAGACTTTTAGGGCATAGAGCTTCTCGTGTTTGTTTCTGATGCTATTATATTATTTTACTCCGAAAAAAATGCTACTTTTTCTTTATGTGTCGCACAGGATTCAGTGCTGTCTGTGCCGTTTGTTTGTGTCTTTCCGCCTCGTTCAACAACAAAAGAAAATTACTGCTATGACACTAGGTCTACACAGACAGCAAATTGTACTTTGTTCGCTTATTATATTGATACTGTTTCGTTTTTCTATTTTGGTGACTTACACTCTCCAGAGAAATGCTCGAATTCTTCCAAGGTTTATTCGTGTTCTTTTTTGCGGTTGTTTTTGTGTATTGCTCTTTCGCTTTATGCCCGTTATTTATTGCTTGTTTAGATCTCTGCAGGTCGTCTCGGTTTCTCCACCGCCGCCGCTGGGGACCGTGAGCAGCAGACGGCATGTTGCGTCGACTCCAATCTACGAGGCAGGGGGACTTTCTTTTGTTGCGCAACTGTTGCGCGTAGCCCGGGGCAGTGAAATAACACAGCGCCGGTTCGTGCGCGTAACCGTTTCGTGTTTTATATTACGCAGGCTAGATACGCTTTTTGTTAAGTCCGTTCACCGAGACAAAAAAAGAAGTTTGCAGTTTTCCCTAGGGGACAGTTGTGAAATTTCATAAAAAGCGCCCATAAAATTTAAATTCTGCCCGCTTTTACATTGAGCGAGTGGCGTCTGCTTTCTCTTATGTGTGCCTGTGTGTTTGAGCATGGATATTAAAAGAAAGGGGTGATCCCTCTGTTCGTAATAAAAAATGAAATGGTCAAATATTTTGTTTTTCTAATACCTTGGTAATAACTTTGTAAATTCATGATGTGGACAGAACACAAATTCACAGACGTACTTACAATGAGGGGTGCCGAATGTGTTACTACGAAGACAAAAATTATCCTACAGTAATATAATTTGAAATACTGGGCAGGCAAAACAAAAAAGATGTGTCAAATTGACTAGGAAGTAAAAACCCAGGAAGTTAGAATCTTTGTTAATAATTTTAAATTATCTCGCTTTCTAAAACCAAATTTCTTACAAACATGCAAGAAAAAAAATCTCGGCTGTTTTCTTTCTGACTCTGTGTATAGAAAAAAAAAACTGCCCTTCCGAAACGTGCTGAAAAGCAACCACACGGAAGTGTCAGGACAGCCGAGGTTTCGTGACTAGTGAAAAGATTCTTAAAGGCTGGGAAACTTCGGTTTCTTAGTGGAACGTTAACACACTTTAGGATTTCTTTAGATTGCTCACATTTCGCACAGCGATTGTTGTTATAAGTTGTTCCGCTCCAATGGGCCGCATGTTAGTCAGTGTCTTCAGTGAGCCTAGCACTAGACCCTTTTCAAAACCTCACGAGGCAACATTAACTGTCGCCATTTCTTGCGGTATGACGCGTGGGATCAGATCTGAGTCAGCGCCGTGCGCTGACACAATGCTCGTGTCCAACACGTAATCAGAGTAACTGCCCATACAATGACTAACTCGAACAATTGGCTCAGCAGTTCTTAGATGGCGCGCACTTTTCAAAGGGTCTATTCACAAAGCTTTAATGTTATGTGATATTGCTCTTCAGTACGACAAAATTCAATACTGGAGTTCTAGGATAGCGTACGCAAAGAATTGCGTCTTCGCCACTGCGCAAGCCTAGAACGCTAACTGCGGTTTGCGCTTTGCGAGTGCTATTTTAGCGTACGCTATTTTTCTGAAATTGAGCGCTTACGCAAAGAGTCCTTGCGCTCCTTCATGAAGGATGTGTGATGAGAAGTTTTCTAAAGCCAAAAAGATTCCACGAGCCCAGTTAAAAACACGGCGGCTCCCAGGACCGCGGCTGCGCGGTCGCTTTGGTGGCGTCATGAGCGCGACGTCGGCCGAATCCTCGCGATTGCCATTTTCAACACAGGACGACATTGTGCACTCTCACAGGAGGTGAAAGTCACGAACGGTTTGGAAAACCCAGTAAGGTGCGCAACCAATCGCCAGGAACTTGGTGCTTTCGACGCGCGAACTGTTCTCGGCGAAGTCACGGTGTGCGAAAGTCAGTACTGGAGACCTCTCTTGTCGAGGTGACTCAAGCGGACAGGACCGGTGGACCGCTCCCGTTGCATTCTCTATTTAAACGATTCTGAAATATTACCCTAGACCAAAAAGCTTTCTTTTTGTAAAATTAAAGTGAGAGATTTTTTTTTGTTGTGCGACATAAAACTTGTAACTGTATCTTGGTGGCATTCGAAGCGCGAGAAGCTTGGGGTTTTGCGTCGCGGCTGAGAAACGCTTTTGTAAATCTCCCTCGCATAGTCTGCGTCTAACGCAAGCGCTAAGTGTAAAACTAGCATGCGCTTAAATTGGATGCGTTATTCTAAAACTCTTTAATGTAGCTGCTACTCATTAGAAACTAAAATTTAGTTTCTAAATGTGTCTATATTCAAAGTACAGACTAGCCGTCCTGGCCGTGTATTCGGAAAAGCTTGTGGAGTAAGTCAGCAGGCCAATATCGGTACTCGCCTCGGCGAGTCTTCAGGAGCGTCACATCACCTGATTCATAAAAGGAGAGAGAGAAGGGGAGGGGGGGGGGGGGAGGTGTCGGAACTTCGGTAAAGACACCCTAGCAAAATGGACTATTGGGCGAGTTGGTAAGAGTTGATCATAAATTACAACCCGATTGGGACAGTGACAGACGGAGGAGAAAACAGCGCTCGTCCTGTGTTTTCTCCTCCGTCTGTCCTTGTCCCATTCGCGCTGTAAGTTATGATAGACACACCCTAGTGACTTGTACACAAGCCATTAGCCGGATGCGAAATTTTCTTACGTTTTATCGGCCAAACGAATCGTGGAAGTTGGCTAAAAGGTTAGCGCGTGAAGCACTGAGGCGTGTTACCTAATCATCACCCCGCCCCTCTCCCCCCCCTTAACCATAAAGCAGGTGGTGTGACATTAATGGAAACTCGTCAAAAGCATTGGGTGCATAAATTGGCCTGTTGAGTCACTCCGCAAGCATTTACGAGTTATGCGTCCCGGCCTGTTTTAATTCAAACGACCCGTTAGGGTGGGTGGCCGTCGCTCGACCTGTTGAATGAATTCCTAGGCCCCTTTTCGAAACGTAGTTGTCAACCTTATTACGGTTTCGTGAAGGTTATTTTGGAGTACAGGCTTCTATAGTCACTAGGGCACTCAGGGTGTGGCTGATCCCGGATATTTTATTATGGCTTCGTGCCGATCAGATTGCGGCACTATCCAATAAGAACGTCAAAGATCTAATCGCGAAACAAGAACAGATTAAGGCGCCCTACGTTTTCTGAGTTGTTAGTGACCGTACCACCCGGTGAGTCCTCTTTAGCTTCCGAAAACTCGCAGATCTTAAAATAAGAAAGTGATAAAAAAACGAAGAGACACACGCCAAGGTAAGGAGGAAGTGAGAAAGATGACTGGCCAGCACGAATAGCTTTATCAACGGCATCAACGGCCCACGGCTGGGTTCCGAAAGAGCGCACGATGAGCGCGAACACACGAAAAAAAAACCAAATAAAAATTCAGCGACTTTTATTTTGAATTTTTCTGAAGCATAAAACACAGTATTTAAAAAGTAACTTTTTTTTAAGTTGGTTGTTTTATTTTAAATTGAATGCGCGAATACATTTTATGACGTCAGGACACGTGACGTTAATTTTCGCGCAGAATGTAACAGGGGAACTGAATTGGTGTATAGGTGACGTGACGTCAGTTGTTTCGCTAAATTTCGCGGGAAAACTGAATTTATTTGTAGTACCTGTTACGTGAGGTCACGTGATATCAATTTTATCGCTTAATTTTGAGGGGAATATAGATTCGTGTAAAGGTCACGTGACAACACTTTCGCCCCTAAATTTAGCGGGAAATGTACGGACGGACAGAAGGGGAAAATTTTGGGATTGTGTGGCAGCATCAAAAAGCACCTCCCGCTTTAATAAAACAAAACGTGAGAGGACGTATGGAAGAGGGAGAGCTTAGGAACCATGCATACATGCTTTATTTTATTTTACTTAACTACAAGTGGCCGAGAGGAGAGCAGTATTAGTCAAAATGCCTGCTTTCATCAGGAGCCCGTGCAGGGTGTAAGATAGACAGGTGGGGAAACGAGAGCCAAATGAGCGACCGGATTGTGTCCCCTTCGGTTTTCTCTTTTTCTGTGGCGCCATCTATGTGGAGCACCGCGAACTCTCACTCCGAGTGGGCGACCGGTGGCGACCGGCTAAACTGACGGAGATGGATTCTCGTGGATTTTCAATGGAGGACTGTCGTGCTGTCGGTTTATTTTGTGCACTCTCCCATAAAGTTCCATGCAAATCCGATTCCGACTTTTTTTTCTCGCCGCAGCGCCATCTGTCGCAAATCGCGGGTACCCTCAAGCAGACGAGTACACAATTCGGTCACGGCGCTGCGGTAGGCTTCTATGGGTCGTTTTCCCACCTGTCTATCTTACACCCTGAGCCCGTGCAAGTGTCGTCACCACGCCGCGTCTGCCAGAGAGGATCAAGAAGGGACCTCTTTCGGCGCCGTGGCGGTCATTCGGGTAGTGCGTCAATGAGGGCTCGAGGCGCGAATAACTCGAGCCTAATTATGCTAACGAACGTGTGGGCCCTCGGTTCATTTGCGACCAGGTATGAGACGTGCGCTTACCACGCCGCCTGCCTCTCGTCAAAGAAATTTGAGGGGACCGAGAGAACGACGTCTTCCTGGTGGGTAGCCAGAGGCCTTCAGAACGCGAAGGGACCGCCTCTTCCACGCGTCGCTTTATTCCCTGGCACAGAGCTTACATGTTTCTCAGTGAAAAAAAAAATTGTCACACTACATAGAAATCTTTCTTAAACCGTGGTCACAAGGCTTATATACTTCATAAAATGGACAGTCTACATACAAATTCGAACGCGTGTCACCGCGAGATCCATGTTTCGAATGCCGCGTGGCAATGAGTTCAAGGAGAAACTTGACCTGCAGCATTCGATTCACAGCTATTTCAGTGACTTAGGTTTGCAGACTGTCTCTTGTATGATGCATGAGCAGTGTGACCCGGGCTGCTATGCGGCATTCTAAGCACTGATCTCGCGGCGACTCGCATTCGAATTTCTATGCACACTGTCTTTTCTATGAAGTATATGCAGTGAACGCGGCTTTAGGAACGCAACTGAACAACCAGAGTTACTCCATAGAGAAACGTTGAATAATGAGGTACACTACTTCAGTGTTGCCTGAAGGTTGTGCCTGCTAGTGTAATGACATCCTTCGGAAGAGCGGCTGACGTAATTAGTGAGAAATATATATTTTTTTTAAGTTTCACAACTTTTTGGATAATGTAGCTGGATCATGCGTTTGGCATCTATATACGCTTTTGGTTTAATTGGCAAATGACGTAGATCGCAAGCCTGGCTTCGTTAAAACCATACTTCTGTAGCTGCACGCGAAAAAGCAATGCGTGAATAATTTTACGATAATGGTGTCTAATTATTTCTTTTCAATGTTTAGTTGCTATGCGTTTTTTGTTTGTTTTCGCAACGTGTTTTAGCTTTTATGGGCGCACTATCCGCGCAATGTTGCTTACCTGTAGTAAAAACTCGTAGATACGCTGTCGTGGCGGTTACCGTCGGTGCCGGCGCGCTCTCTACTGCTGTAGCCTGGATCCATCTCACTTCAAACCCAACCAGGAGACACAGCAAAAACCGCCGCAGGATGGGCCGCCCAGGCATCGTGTTATCCAAACATGCCACGCTGACGCGTCGCTCACAAGAAAACGGGAGCACACTGGCACGACGATGAGGCGCAAAATTCCCGACACCTGCCCCACGCCCCCTAACACCAGATATGTCAGCACACACTGTACCAGGTCAGACGGTAACCCACTCAAATCAACCACATGAGGGTCGCGTGTCACATAAAATAACTAGATTAATTATCCAGGCGCGAAATCGCTGCTGGAAGGCTCGTGGCTCCAGTGCGTCGTCATCGGAGGCCTGTTTTCCGATGGGTGTCAGTTGTTCTCGCAGGGGCTCTCTTGGAGAAATCCGATGAGTTACGACGGTCAGCCGTCCAGTGCGGTCTCCCGGATTCGTCAAGCACGCCGGTATACCTTGATTCGCTTCCGTATAGAGCAGCCCTCCGAGATCATCTCGGAGTATAAGAAGCATTCTATCCACCGCATTATTGTTTCTCCCCCGCTCTTTCTCGGGAAACCTCGGCAGTTCGAGCACGAGGAATGAACTTCAGCGTGCGAATTTTTTGTGGCCGACGACCGACCGAGCGTCTTCCCACGCCGCGTCGCCCCGACACTGCGATCGATGTTTTGTGGGACTGGCGCTTGGCGGCGCCATGTGTCGGTGTTAGGGCAAGGAGGAGAACGTGAGGTCACAGGTGACGTCGCAGTGACGTCATACTCGCCGGGAGCCGCACACAACAGCTGCAAGGAAATGCACTACATGTGCCGGCGAGCTAGTTGATCTTGATCATGTTGAAAATTACCTGAGACTGTATGGAGATGAAGCTGGTAGAGGACGTGGAGCGGAACTGAAATAATATTTCAACATTTTACGGCTGTAAACTGGGCCACAAAAATAGTATGAAGTTCTGAGGACCACTCTAAACTTTCGCTACTTCCCACAAACCATTAAACGTGGCGTCCATACATGGGACTACCAAGTTGTGCTGCTTGCTACAAGCGAGGAGCGACTTTATAAATGACAGTCACATCATATGAGCTTCACGAATAGTCTCTTTTTCACAGATAAACGTGCCAAAGTTTACATTCCGGATGCGGCGTGGCATGCCAATCACGCCCGGCGGAACGCGAGCATCTCATGCAGAGCCCTCTTAACACTGGTCAATCACGCTCTTGCATAGATAATAAATTAAACCTTCAAGGGTTTCCCGGTTAACTCGGAGCCTCCTTCTCTGAGTTGATCATCTTCATCCGTGAAACCGAACTTATTTCTTGTCTGTGAACCATCACTATGATAAGAAAACATGGCCGCGAAATATTAGCTCATGAATAGACGGATGCCGACGATGTGCCACCGTGTATATATGCGGGTGTTCCTGTGCGTAGCGCTCTCTCTCCCCCTCAATTCGTTTTCAGCCCCCACCCAGGCGATACCAGTTATGATAAGGTGCTCGTAGATATATTTGTTTTGTTCCTCTTGCCCCGTACTTCTCAGAAAACATATTTCCTCCTTCTTGTCATGGGAACGACAAAGCGGCGTAGTCGACTGTGCTACGTACGCCGGGCGCTACCATATTTAAGGTGAAGTACAACTTGAAGAACATCACGTCAAATCGCTGGTCATCTGTCGTTGATTGGTTGCAAGCTATGTACATTGTCTGTCATCTTGCAAACGAGGCCCATTTGTGTCCGTTACACCTTCGCCCTGCTCTCGTTTTAGTCGCTGACAATGCAACTGACGGGGTCCGTTGAGGCTACGCGCTCATGCTGTGGCTATTCAGAGCTGCTCTCGGTGACAGCTGAAACATCTAGGGCGTGGCTTGTATTTAGAATTTTTTGAACGCACCATAGCCACAGAGATGGCGCCACTAGTCGATAAGAACGCCCAAGACCAAATCATGTGGCAAGAAGCTTAATCATAATGGTACACACCTTGCATTTTTCAAGCTGCCGGTTAAAAAAAACAAAAAAACATTCAGGCAATTTAATGGCCGAGCTGCCATTACCCTGCAGGAGGCGGTAGTGTATAAAGCTACGAAAGGAAATGGAGACGTAGCGCCATCCGACGGAAACTGTGTGAGGTAGGAAAGAATCGGGTCATGGCGATCAACTTTTAATTAATGTCCCTCCACCCCCCCCCCCCCCGAAGGGGGGGGGAGGGGAGGGCTCTTATTATGTTCCTTGTGTCTCTCTCTGCCCGTATATTGACTATTTGAATGTTACTTATCGACCCTGCATCCAAAGAATAGCATAATGTTACAACCGTGTCACGTCTAACTTTTGCACGAGCTGCGGTGCTCTAACGAACTCGACAACCGATAGCCCCTCAGTGAATTGTGGCCATAAGTTAAGATTGCGTTCGTGTTAGATGTCTCTCGGCATGCTAATTTTGCACCCTGTTCTAAAACGATGATTACTGTAGCAAGTGGGATGTTCGCTGAGGTACTGCGAACGGCACTGGGGAATGCCGGAACCGGGCATTCCCCAATGCCGGAAAATACATTTGACAAGTCAGTACAAAATTAAATTTCACTTTTAATTTTATTGTATACCATATTGTCGAGAGTTGCTGAATGATTTTTGGAGTCAAAACGCCAAAGCGCCTTGGTGAATACCGGCATTGAAAAAGTACACCCTAATATTTCAAACGGCTAGAGTGCATAACAGGCTCACGCAAACGTCGCCTTTTTAAAAAGATCACATTGGGGAATTGGCACTGGCGACGTCGCGAACTTTGCGGATGTTCTCTCAGTCTCAAATAACCGGGTTGGGTTTCATAAACGCCTTTTTATTCAAATTCATTTCCGCATTTCTGTACGCTGTCGTGGAAACATATGCAGGTTTGGTGATCCGGCGCTTAAAATGCAAGTGCACTGTCTCTTCTCCCTCAGCAGAACTAAGTGAAAAATAAACGCCAAAAAATTAAACCCGTGTAGAAAAAACCAACAGCATCCGTTTATTGGTGCGTACGCGAATGTAGAAAAAATATCGGAGCATTGAGCGGCATAAAATTATATCTTTAGCCTTTTCATGAACGTTTATTTTTAATATTGCACGTTTTTTATGCCGTGAATCGTTGTCTTTTGAAGCGAGAAAAACGTTACCAGCAAAACCGCTCTTTTTTTTTAAATATTCAAGTGAAAAAAACAAAAATGCGATGTGAAGAAAAAAAAAGTAGTTTTCTTACTCTTGAAGAAAGAGTTGTTTGGATGAGAGCTCTCCTCGTGTTCCTTATTCTGCATCAATCTAGATTTACTTTCGTCTTCCTGATTGAATTCCGAGATCCCTTTTTCGACACATTTCGCGTTGCTTCGGTGAGCGCCCTTGCTTTACCTTTTTATTTTCTAATGTTCTATATCTCTTCTTTATTTGTACTTAATCTCAACATTTCATATGGATTACATTCTTCTTTTTTCTCATTACGCTTCGCCGACGATGATATCATTCGTTCCGTGTGTATACTATGTTTAATGGGGTCGCGCGCGAGCAAACAATCTTTTCAAAATGGGACTTGGGTAAGAACTGTGTGCCAAAGATCTCTCGCGTTCGTGTGCACTATTTATATATAACTACATATCTATATTTATATTATGGCGTTCTTTTACACTCAGTCAATAGAATGTTGTCATTCCCTTCTGCCCGACGAGGGACTATACCATTTCGTCATTCATCTTGTAAAAAAAAAAATACACAAATAACTTATACCTTTATTTACATCAAAAACCGTAGTAGGAAAAAGCCCGGCTCCTCGCGGAGTACTACTGATTTCCCCCTTAGTGTGTTGAACTAAAATATATGTATATGCATTTCTTAGATTAGCTTTATGATATTTTCTCAAGACGTACACGTTTGAAACCCCAAAGTCATCGCTTCTTCTTCCGACAACCAAATCTCGTAATAACTACTCCGCGCAGCCCATCAAGAATGTTGCGGACGTCCGTCAGTAGTTATGGAACAGGTTTATTTTATGACCGTACGGCACGAAGTGCTACAGGCTTCCGGCGCACGCTTGCTTATCTAGTGTCAGCCGCCGGCCTGGAAATTGGGGGTACACTTGCTATCGCTAGAAGTGAAAGGAAAACATTTTATGCAATCTTATCATCCCTCCTTTCTTAATTTACTTGACATGCGTTAACTTAAACATTAATAGTACAAACATAATTTTAAGGCTGGAAACTTTCAGGTTACTGTCTGTCCCGGCTTTGGTAGCGCCGGTCTTTGACTTGCGGGGTTCCAGTATCCCTTGAGACCAATGCTTAAGGCCGGAGTTCCGCTGGCAAGTCCGCTGCAGTGGTTGGCGGCTCTGTGAGCTCCGCGGAGCTTGCTCAAGGTGGAGATAACGGTTGGCTCACGACGACATCTTCAGCCTGCCTCTCAGGTGGTGGGTCATGGAATGTCAGATGCATATCTTTTGTGAATAAGCTGCGCTGAAAATCAAAGCGTTGCAAGCCACACACGAATCTGTCACGAAGAGACTCGTAAAGAGAATTCCCGAATTCACATGTCTGGGTTAGCTTCCGTAGCTCCGCGACGAACTGCGAAATCGTTTCCGCTTCTTTTTGTACCCTTCTACGGAATTTCGCTCTTTCAGAAATTATCGAGGGTTTCGGAAACAGGTGATTTCGCAATACTTCCATCAAAAAGTTGAAAGGCTTCGCTGTCGGCACCGTGGCCTGGGAAAAGGGGTACACTCGCTAGAAGTCAAAGGGAAAGCATTTTATAAATCTTATCACCTTCTGCCCGACGAGGGACTATACCGTTTCGTCCTTCATATTGTCGATAAAAAAACACAAAAAACTTATACTTCTATTCCCATAAAGAACCGTAATAAGAAAAAGACCGACTCTTCGCGGAGTAGTACTAATTTTCTCCTTAGTGTGGTGAATTAAGACATATGTATATGCATTTCTTAGATCTGCTTTATGATATTTTCTCAAGACGCACATTATTCAAACCCCAAAGGCATCACTTCTTCTTCCGACAACCAAATACCGTAATAACTACTTCGCACAGCCCATCAATATTGCGCAAAAATTTATTTTTAATATGAAAACGAGTATAGTTATGTCAACAAAACAAGAATTAGAAAATTTTAAGTCCACGCACTTGGGTAAGACACCGGGTGTGTGCAAGATCAAGTTCGACTCCTTCATCACGTCGACTAAAGTCGTGCGCCTTTCTCTCTGCCAGATTCTCTTTTCATTATCTCTTTCTCTTTTTGTTTGTTTTTGCAGCTTGGGAAGGTTCGTATTGAGTGCTAGACAAGGCCTCACGCCTCAAAGTACACACCCGTCCATTCTGAGTCTCGACGACTCTGCTAAACCTGTCCGTGTCACCAACCTCAAACGGTATTATGAATCGGATGACGAACCTCTCTCGCAGGTGTAGAGCGATGCCGATCCGGGTGATACATAAAAAATGAGATGTTTACAATTCTCTGTAATGCCCAATTAGAGCGCAGCTCTTGAGAAGGAGGAGAGGGTACGGAGGGGAGGGTATGCCTCTCCTTCCTCTCCCCTCCTGCTCTTCTGCTCCTCTCCCATTTATCGGATAATGTTCGCTAAATTTTTCGCTAATTTTAGCGGGGAAAATTTTCGCTAAATTTAGCGGTGAATTTTTTTAGCTAAAATATTTTCGTCATATTTAGCGGGGAACTCTTTTGTTAAATGTAACGAAGAATTTTTTCTACTAAATTTTGCGGGAACTTTTTCGCTAAATTTAGCCGGAAAATTTTGCTAAATTCGTTCCTAAATTTAGCGGAAAAATTTTGCCGCTGGATTTAGCGGGGAAATCTTTCCGCTAAGCTTAGCGGGGAATTTTTCCCGCTAAATGTAGCGTGGAATTTCTTTGATAAATTTAGCGGGAAAGTGTTTCCGCTAAATTTGGTGGAGAAATTTTTTTGCTAAGTTTAGCAGGGAATTTTTCTTGCTATATTTATCGGGGAAATTTGTTCGCTAAATTTGCGATAACAATTTCCGCTAAACCGCTAAATTTAGCGGGGAATTTTTTTCCGCTAAGTTTAGAGGGGAAATTTGTTTACTAAATTTAGCGGAGACATTTTTTTACTATTTCAGCGGGGAATTTTTTCTATAAATTTAGCGGGGAACGTATTTCGCTAAATGTTCTGGGAAATATTTTTCCGCTAAATTTAGAAGGTAAATTTTACCGTTAAATTTGGGGAGGGGGGGGTTCCGCTAGATATAGGGGGAAATCTTTCTGCTAAATTTAGCGGGGAACTTTTTGCAGCTAAATTTAGCGCGAAAAAGTTTCTGCTATACTTAGCGCGAAAGTTTTTCGGCTAACTTTAGTGGGGAAATATTTCCGCTAAATGTTGTGGCGAGTTTTTCCACTAAATCTAGCGGAGAATTTTTTCCGATAAATTTAGCGGGAAAATTTTCTCGCTAAATTAAGTGAGAAACTTTTTCCGCTAAATGTAGTGGAAAATTTTCCGCTAAACCACCAAATTTAGCGGGCCTTTTTTGCTAAATTTAGAGGGAACATTTTTCCGCTAATTTTATCGGGAAAATTTTTCCACTAAATGTAGCGGAGAATTTTTTCTGATAAATTTAGCGGGGATCGTTTTTCGCTAAATGTTGCGGGAATTTTTGTTTCGGTAAATTAAGAGGGTACATTTTTCCGTTAATCTTAGCGGGGAATTTTTCCGATAGATGTAGGGGAAATTTTTTTGGCTAAATTTAGTGGGCAAATATTTCCGGTAAATGTGTGAGGAATTTTTTCCGATATATTTTGCGGGAAATCTTTCCCGTAAATATAGTGGGGAATATTTTCCGACAAATTTAGAGAGGATATTTTCACGCTAAATTTAGAGGGTACCTTTTTCCGCTAAATTTAACGGGGCATTTTTTCCGAGAACATTTTGAGGTTAAGCTTTGTGCTAAATTTAGCGGGAAATTTTTTGCGCTAAATTTAGTGGGTACATTTTTCCGCTATATTTAGCGGGGAAATGTTTCTGTTAAATTTAGCTGGGAATTTGTTTTCGATAAATTTTGCGTGGAAATCTTCCCGCTAAATTTTGTGGGGAAATTTTTTCGTTAAATTCAGGAGAAATTGTTTTCTGAAATATAGTGGGAAATTTTGCCGCCAAAGTGAGGGGGAAATTCCTCTGCTAAATTTAGCGGGAAAATTTCTCCGCCACACTTAGCGCGGAAAGTTTCCCGCGAAATTTAGCATGGAAATATTCGCGCTAAATTTAGGCGCTGTGTGACGTCGCGAGGCTGACGTCATGCATGACGTCACTGGTGATCCCCGTGACGTCACGTGTGACGTCATTATGGAAACGCCCTATAATGCAACGCGCAACACGTGGTTACGCCGACGCCGACAGCGACGGCGACGCCGCTCAAGCTGGAAACGGGCGCCTAAGAGCTTCGCTCTAAAACAAACTTAATTCTGCGAAGACTTTTGCTGATGTTGGTGACAGAGACGAAGACGAAGATTAAGAAGATGCGCGTTGCAATAGGATTGGGCGAGAACTAATAGTTTCCCTACTGGATTTGCGCGTGCTTTTGTGCGATAGACACGAATAGTGTGCTCGCAAATTTAACTTGTCTATTGCCGCGCCCAACGTTACCAACGCTTTCTTGTAGAAGAGACCCTTGCAGAACACAACTCATAAGTCCTTTTTTTCTCCGCTCTCCAACATGCCTCGATTCTACAACCGAGGACGATCCCCAACTCCCCTACCACCTAACCCTTGGGTACGCCAGGGCAGTCGCCATCCGGCTCCCGTGCAACACGCCGTCGGCCGTTCCACTGACGCCGGGGTCACTCGGCAACGTGGACCGTGCTGGGCCCCCAGGGCCTACCAATTTCATGGACATCGAACCTGCCCTGGGAGGTACAGCCCGACCCCTGACCACGGACCCCCGGCGGAGGTCCCGGAGCCTTTCGAGGACTCACCCTCGCGGAAGGCTACCCTTGCGACCAGGTGCAAAACTACCACGAGGAGGCTCTGCTGCCCCCTTTGTGGGGTGCCCGAAATACACCGGGGCACCCATCGGGCGGGTGCTCTCCACCGTGCGTGGGAATCGGCCTCCGCCGCCAGGGCCGCCGTCTTCCGCCTGTCGGCGATTGACGAACAAAATCTTGAGCGGGCCTTGGCGGTCGTCCGGTGCCTGAGACCCCCCCCCCCCCCCCGCCTCCCCGGCGGAGGTCGCAATTCACATTGAGGACCACGACGACATATTCTAAACGTTCGCCAACACTTCGTCCTCCCCACCACCAAAAAAAAAAGGCGAAGAAGAGGGCACCCTGGAAGATTCCAGCCGACGCAGCAGCAAAAAAGGACGGGGGGGGGGGGCGGGGGGGGGAGTTTGTAAGCTTTGACATTCGTCGCTATCACAAAAAAAAAATAATAATAAACTCGCGCCCGGTGCTCGACGCGCAACGTGCGCACGAACCACGCTCGGGCTCGGGCTGCGGGCAGTGAGTCGTTCGCCGGAAGCGATGTAAAAGGTGTGTGTTCTGATATCTGGCTCGTTGGTCCCTCTTGCGAGTGAAGCGTACGCACCGAACCCTACGATCTATATAAACAAACAAAATAACATTAATTGGGGTGCATGTTTCCCCTTTCCTTGCTCAGTTTGTTCTAACCTTGGTTTTTATTTTGCTGTGCAGTAGGGGCTGTTCTCAGTGCAGACATAATATTTCCTCTTTTTTAGGTCTGAGGAAAAAAAAGAAAAAAGAAAGAAAACAACCAGCCGCATATCTAACATAATTGTGTGATAATATTTTACTTTATTAGATGGTATTCTTAATTTTTGTAAAATATTCATAGATTAAATTTTAATTATTAAAAAAAAACTTAATGTTTTTTTTAGATTTCTATGTTTATTTACTTAAAAATCTAGCTACATTTTGACCAGGGGGCATTATTGTTAGAGACCCCAAACAATGTGAAATAGTCTCTACAAGTCTACTTTTTTAGTTAAAGATATTCTTGGCACACTCCAGGTTTCCACAGCCGTTAATTGGTGATAATAGCTTGGTATGCCTAAGCCTGTTCAGTAAACATTAGATTCCTAACATTTTAATAATATCCTGACACTACTGGCACAATTCCGAGTGAAGATAGCTCTCTCACCGAAGTGTGCCAAAACACGATGTTACAATAACCGAATGCGGTTCGCAGAAATGGAAAGCGGCCGTCAGTGCTCATTTTATAAATATCCCCTCTATGCTAGCTGCAAGGGGGGCTGAGCGGGCGATCAATGTTGACAGCACTTCCCTCTTTCACATGGGCGACGAAACGCGACATGTGTGGGGCGATGCTTCGTGTTTGTCGCCTTCCACGCTCCAACTGCCGGCGACTCATAATTTCCAACTCTGACAAGCAGCAAGCGGTGACAGCCCATCTCTCGCTCTCTGAATGGTCTTTCAGTTATGGGTGCACACTTTTTGGGTGAGTGGCTCTGTTCCCTGACACTGTATCGATTTACCCGACGGCGTTTCATTTCGTGTGTAGTTTGTTGTTGCTCTTCTAATTGTTGTCGATGATAACGTTGGCCGTTGTGCCATCATTCAAGCTTTTTTTAGTTTCTTGCTGGAATAATTCTTTTTGTGTTGTTTCTTGTCAGTTTTCCTTAACCTTACATAAAAGTGTAGTATACCGCGCGAGATCGCGGCTTTCAAACGTGTTTCTGCGGAAGAGGTGGTCGCGCAAGATAGCCCAATTCTAAGTACTCACGACATGCAGCCTTCGCTGCCCCGTCAGCTTAAACGTAAACGTATAATGAAAACGTGCTCTGATATAGCGAATATGTTTCTAACACATTCTGGGGAGCTGCGAGTTTAAAAAAAGAAAGCGTCGTCGATATCATAAATTTTATTGAGTATTTCATTCTATTATTGTTGCGATTGCGTTCCGAGCGTCAAACTCGCCAACGAGCGGACATGAAAAGACGGCTTTACGAGGTGGCTATTTAGAGAAGGCTGGTTTGGCGAGAAACAACCTGCACATTTCGTAGTTACGCTCCCCTGCCTGCTGCATTTGTGCGATATCAATGAGCAGAAATTGTGTAGGATTCAGAGACTACCTCTGAAACCCTGTGAGGCTGAGCTCAGTAAAAGACATCGGACACCGACGGCTGCTCGTGAAGAACTCTCCTTTACTTCCTCTAAAGAACACGCACGCCCCCTTCACACTAAGAGGGCGCCACTAGCTGGACCTTTTAAACTCACAATTAGTGGCCACTACATCTCCCCTTCTTAGAGGCCGCATTTTCGCCAAATAGTTCTCGTGGCGAAGCGCACCCAGGTAATGTTCTGAATAGTTCCATAAACTGCAATGTTTTCAAACTGTCCGCCCTTACAAGTCAAAACGCCTGGGGCGGGTAACGGCTCGTCCGCTGCGAGTTCGATAGGGACTTGTCGACACAGGCGACCCTCTTGGGTCACTACTAATGTTCTGCTGAGCCGCTATTGGGCTTGGAGGCACACCGTCAGCTGCGGGTTGTTCAACCGGCGGCCTTGGGGATGCAAAAGCAACCAGTCCCCTGCGGTTGCGCTGAAGGACCGCTCCACTGTGGTCAGCTTCCACCAGATAGCTGCGGGGACGCTGTCCTGGGCTGAGCACCGCGGCCGGACACTGTTCCGACTGTACCCACACTCTTTCTCCAGGACGAAGAGGAGGCAGCACGCGGGCTGCATGGCGATAGTTGAAGGACTGAGCTTGTTTCCGTTAATACAACTCATTCCTCCTTGCCACGCGAACGGGCGATGGTGGCCGCGGAGGACTTTCATCTTGAGCCCTAGGAAGCCGTGTCCTCAACCGACGCCCAAACAGAAGTTTTGCGGGGCTGTCTCCAGAAACACCGGGGGTGTCTCGGTAGCTCAGCAGTGCCAACTTCAAGTATGGATCCTCAGCTTTGGTCAAGAGTTCCTTGATGGTGCGGACAGCTCGCTCCGCTTCGCCGTTAGATTGCGGGAATCTGGGGCTACTTGTTTGGTGCTGGAAGCCGTAATCCTTTGCAAACTTCAGAAAATCCCCCGATGCAAACTGCGGGCCGTTATCTGTTCTTACAGATCGCGGGATACCATGCCGAGCGAAGGCTGACTTCATTGCCGCGATCGTAAAACCACTCGAGGTGCTGCTTAACGTCAGGACTTTCGGGTACCTCGAGTGATAATCCACGATAACGATGAAGTCCTGCTTCTTCCAATGAAACAGGTCCGCACCGACGACGTCCCATGGGCGAGTAGGAAAGCTGGACGAGATGAAAGGTTCTGCCGGCTGCACTCTTGTCTTGGCACATTGCTCACAGCCGCTCACCAAGGATGTGATCAGTGCATTGCTGTCTGGCCACCAGACAGAGTCACGAGCTCTGGCCTTGCACATGACAGCTCCTTGGTGACCTTCATGTATCAGCCTCAGTATTGCCTGTTGTAAGTCGGCCGGTATGAGGAGCCTAGGGCCCATTAGGAGAATTCCTTTGCACAGCGTCAGCTCGCCTCGGACAGACGAATACTTGGACAAATTGACAGGCAGCTTGTGCTTCGACGGCCATCTCAACCTCGCAATACTGTTTGAATGCACAGCACACTCCGTCAGTCTGTTGCAAAGCTTGGACTTCCTCGGGGAGTAGTGGAAGGTCAACAGACGTGTCTTCCAGTTATGCGATTGCAAATGTGCCAGGGGAGTCCTTGCCTTTGTCTTCAGACGACGTTCTCTGGGGAGCTCTGGAGAGTGTCTGCCGTTGCCAGTAGTTTCCCCGGCACATACAGCATGCATGCGGAATTGGTATTGCATCAGCTTTAAACCAAGGCGCTGGATGCGAGGAGGCAACATGTCTAACTCCATCTTGCCAAAGAGAGGTACCAAGGGCATAGGGTCAGTCTCCACACTGAGCTGCAAACCAAGTACGAACTCGTCAAAACGTCGTACAGCCCATACCGTTGCCAGAGCCTCCTTCTCTGTTTGGTTGTAGCGCATCTCTGTCGGGGTCATGGCCCTAGATGCGAAGGCCACTGCCCTCCTTTCTCCCGAAGGTTGGTCTTGAAGGAACACGACACCGATGTCGAAGGAGCTGGCGTCTGCCGAAACTGTTGTGGGGTACACTGGGTTGTACTTGGCGAGACAGCAGTATGAACTCAAGAGGTTCTTCACCCATAGGAATGCTGCCACCTGCTCAGGACCCCAGGCCCATACGTTCCTCTTCGACAAAAGCGTTCGAAGAGGAGCGGTGGCTTCGGAGATGTGCGGCACGAAACGCGCAACATGGTTTACCATGCCAAGTAACCTTCGCACACCTGCAACATCCTCAAGCCTTTCCATCGCCTGGACAGCCTGAATCTTGCTAGGATCCGGCTTCACGCCTTCTGCTGATACGACGACTCCAAGGACGCTGACTTCGGACACTCCGAACACGCACTTATCTTTGTTGAGAGTGATGCCTGCCTTTGATAGTCGGGAAAGCACCTGGTTAAGCCGCGTGTCATGTTCTTCGTGCGTCCGTCCAAAGACAAGAATGTCGTCAATCATGTTAACGCACCCGACCTGTCCTTTCAGTATGCGCGCCTTTTGCTTCTGGAAGAACTCTGGTGCCGACGTAAGTCCAAAAGGCAGACGACAGAAGCAGAAGCGGCCAAAGAGAGTAATGAAAGTGGTGTACTCCTGACTTTCCTATGGCAAGTTTCACCTGGTGAAATCTGGAATTAGCGTCCAACTTGGAGTACACAGTCGCTTCACCCAGAAGTCCTGAAAACTTGGTCCACTGTAGGGAGCATGTGACGTTCTCGAAGGACGACCTTGTTGATCTTCGTAAGGTCAACGCAGAGACGGTGACCACCAGAAGCCTTCGGAACGACGACTATTCCTGCACACCACGTGGTGGGGCCTTGAACCCGACAAATGACGCCCTGTCGCTCGAGCTTCTCCAGTTCCGTCCTCACGACATCTCGTAGTGGAATGGGTATACGACGAGGTACAAACAGCGAGAAAGGAGTGGCTTTGGACTCCAGCCGGATCGTGTACTCGTCGGGTAGCGTACCCAGACCTGTAAAGAGCTCAGTGAAGCCTGGGTTGACTGCAGGCTTGGCTGCAGTATCGAGGAACTTGATGACCTGAAGGTCCTGTATGGCAGAGAAGCCCAGAAAAGGAGTACTGAGAGACTGGATGACATACACCTGCTGCTTGGAAGACCTGCCGTTCCACCACAGCGTCGATGAAAAAGAACCCAGCACTTTAAGCGGGTGGTTGCCCGGTCCACGAATGGCGTTCTCCACCTTTGTCAAACGCTGGGAAATCCGAGGAAAACTATCTGGAACTGCCGTCACCTCGGCGCCTGAGTCCATTTTGAAGGACGCTGCATAGTTGTTGACGGTGACATCCACGTACTTAGCCCTCTCTCCGGCGTCGACGACAGAAAGCTTCAGAATGCCTACTTTGGCTTGCTTTTTCATGCGGGAGAGACAGACTTCTGCGAAGTGCCCTTGCTTACGGCAAAAGTTACACTTCGACTTGCGTGCGGGACAGTCTTCACGAGGATGAGATTAGCGTCCGCAGAATATACAAGAACCAGGCCGGCCCATAGAGACGCGAGACGTCTGGTCGTGAGCAGCATGGGTCGCGTTAGGCTTAACAGCGCCGCTTGAGACTACCTGCGAGCTTGGTCACGTCAAGGTTGACACCTTGAACTCCTGGAGTTTCTGATTTACCCGTGCCTGCCCTGGTTGCCTTTTCTTTGTTGGCGTCTTCGGCTTGGCACGCTTGCACCCACGCGTCTTTGAGCGTGAGCTTCGGGTTACGTCCAAGACGGTCAGACAGCTGAGAGTCCCGAAGACCGACTACAAAACGATCCCTGACAAGACGTTCCTCGACCTCCGGGGTGCCATAGTTACAGCGCTTGACTAGACGCATCAGCTCCGCGTTAGAACGCATCTACGGTTTCCTCCGCTTGTTGGACCCGCCGATGGAAACGCGACGATTCGTATACTTCGTTCACGGGGTGGACGAAGTGCTCGGTGAAACACCGTACCACGACGTTGTATGGCGCCTCAGCGGACAGCGAAAAGGACTGCAGCAAACGTCGGGCCTCCGATCCTATACACTAGAGTAGCAGACGTACCTGAACATCTTCAGGTGCCGAAGAAAGACCAGATGCAAAGGCGTAGTCTTCATACTGCGATAGCCAGTAGGGCCACAGTTCCGCGTTCGAAAAGTCGAAGCCGTCAGGCTGGCGTAAAGCTATGCCCCTCCAGGGTGTGGAATCGGTTGTGCTATCAGAGCTTGCCATATCCCACCACTTTTGACACCATGTAGGATTCAGAGCCTACCTCTGAAACCCTGTGAGGCTGAGCTCAGTAAAAGACATCCGACACCGACGGCTGCTCGTGAAGAACTCTCCTTTACTTCCTCTAAAGAACACGCACGCCCCTCTTCACACTAATAGGGCGCTACTAGCTGGAGCTTCTAAACTCACAATTAGCGACCACAACAGATTGTTTGCAAGCAGCAGCGGAAGTCGGCCGTTTTATACATTGAGTTCTCAACACTAAGCATCTCCAAGACCCAATGGTGTTCTTCAAAAGACATTCTCCCGTTAAAGCACTTTATATCAGTCTGTTTAGACACGGATGACCTTGATTCATCCATTGGCAAAATTCGCAAAAGACCTGAATTACAAACAAAGAAAATTACAATGGGACGTTTATGGACATTTATCCCCTTTCACTTAAAAATGTGTCGCATGTTTTCACACACTATAAAACGTGATACTGACTTTAACGGCGCCAACAAAGATTTAAACCAGATAAAATAAGCCTCTCAGATGTGTCCGCACTTGTCTGAGATTTTCTCCATCCATCTTTTGCCTCCTTATCATACAAGAAAACGAATTCGGAGGATCGTTACGATGTCAGATGATGTTTATTCGTTAGTAACAAGTAAAAAGATCATTCTGACTTACAATTATAAACTGAGAGATGTGTCTTTAACAGTAGCTTGTCACTTAAAGTACTTAGGGGTAACGATAACCTCAGATTTAAAATGGAAACTGCCCGTAGATTGTTTGCACAGTAAGGCACAAAAAAGGTTGTGGTTCTTGAAGCGCAATCTAAGGCACGCTCCGTATAACGTAACATTATCTGCATACACAAACCTGGTAAGGCCAATTCTGGAATACGCCTGTCCTGTGTGGGATGCTTATAAGAAGAAGCAAATTAATAAGTCAGAAAAATACAAAGAATGGCAGCCCGTTTTATCCTTTGGAGGTATCGTCGAACTGACTCGGTGGCTTCAATGCTCAAAGAACTAAACCTCCCTTTATTGTCAAGTAGCAGAGAAAATGCCACACTTAAACTTATTTTTACAGCTCTCTCAAAACTAGCTGAACATTGACACCTCCCGTTGCTTGCTACCGCGCTCGACTCGGCCATTGCGGGATGTGCATAAAAAGGCCTTGAAATGCAACGGGTAAAAAATCACATTTTCAAGTATTCGTTTTTTGTTAGAACTGTTAAGCAATAGAGCGATCTACCAGAGGATACTGTAAATATAGAAAATATAGTAGCCTTCGAGGAAACGCTGGAGAAGCGAAGTTGTTTGGTGCTCTGAGTGTGTCTCGTAGTTACATTTTAAACATTTTCAGAAAGCTTTCAAACCTATGTGTGCTTTTATCCGCGTGGTTGTACTATATATTTTCTTATACATTGTGAAATGTATTGGTATGTCATTTTTTTTCCAGTCCTGTAACCGCCCTAAAAAAGGGTGAACAGCATTAATTAATAAATAAAATAAAACGATAAAGGAAATTTGAATGGGAACAAAACGCTTAAGAATTGCAGAAAAAAAAGAACAAATGGAAGAAAGTCAATAAGATAATACAGGCGGAGAGGATAGTGAGAGAAAATGAGTGAGGAGAAAGCAAAATATAAAGGGTGACAACCTGTAATTGGAACCGCATCCAATATTGCCTGCAACGCCTCAGCTGGATGCTTGATGGCGAGACAATTATCGGAATGGGCGACGCAGTTCTGTGTCGAATCGAACACCCATTTTGGGACCGTAACGAGCAACGGACCCGTTTCTGATGGGCGCGAGTCACGGTACCGGAGCGCGAACTAGCGGAAACGCTATGTTTAATGGTGCCTTCGACTTATAGCCTGAAATAAAACTACCCTGTATAGCGAAATCTGCGCTGTTGTAATTTCGAACTTTTTATTTGCTAAGCGTGATGTTTTGAGATTCATACCTCACGTTATCTATTCGTGTGCTTTCTACCATTTTAACTTTACTCTGGAGTGAACCAAGCATAATTTACTAGTATGGATGAATGCTGGTTGCTTCGTACAATTGCTAGTTGTCATTAGCACCTCCAATTTAAAGCTAAGAGGGCTATTTGTTGAATGCGGCTGGTAGGAAATCGGACGGAGGATTTAGTATAGGCTAGTGTCATTTCCAAAAATAGACAACTTAATTCCCACTTTCTCAGCACTTTTGGCGCACATGTATCGAAGAAGCATTTTTTTTATGGCTCGACTGAAGGTAGTAAACGTAAATCATTAAATTCCAGAATTATAGATTATTTTGTTAGTGCGCAAGAGTGTACTTTCAAACATGTGATGGTCCCAGTGAACTGAGAAAATGTATCAGGATTTGAACGCTCCTAAACAGCATGCACAAAGGTCTTCGTAAAACAAGCTTTTCATTATTCCTGACATTTTAAATATAAATTCTAAGGGGCAGAAACTGCAAGAATGGTAAGAGGCCAACGTATGCAGGTGAGCGTGTTAGGAAACATCATAATCTAAACTTTGATATCAGTAGAAATAAACTAACGGACAAGACTACAGCAGAGGCAATTTTAAAGTGGGTTATACCTCCGAGGTTCATTAATATTTCACAACACACCTGCGGTGTTTCGACTTCCTTCTTTAAGCCTGTTGTTTACCCGACCACCGCAATAACGAGTGAATAATTGAGCCGTATGCCCCGCAAACTAAGGTTCAATTCACCGAACAAAGCGAGTGATCGCGAAGCAGGTATACCTATCTACCATTACGGAATTGGGACTCCCAGTCAAAACTATCCGACAACTGGAAGCCATCCCGTATTGGTGCGTCAGATTTTTGAAAATGGTAAAGAGGAGGAGGGAGGGGGTGCAATGTTAAACACAAACCTCGTAGTTTGGGCACCGAGTTTGTGGTCCGCGGAAAATGTCGATTATGAAGCTCCAACGTCGGAGGACGTCTGTATTCACACTCGCTTCCAGATGATGAAGGGGTTTAAAGCCATAGATTTTCAGGCGGCGCAGATAGCTTGTAATTGTGGGGCTGCAACTACGAGCGGCGTGATGATGAACTTCTGGCTCTGGTTTGTTGGCTCTATTGACTTAAGGGTTAGGCAACGCTCGGACTTTGAGTGAAACGGAGTATAGTTGCTGGTTGTCATAAGCTGTGTTTTAGTCATAAAAACATGATGAACACGTTGCCTTAGTTAATTGAGACTTGCGTGAATAAAGATGTCGCGCTAAAGGGGACCGTAAAACAGGCCAGGGAGTTTTTTTGCAAGGAAGTACTCTGCCTTTTCGTATAACGATACTTCTTTCCCTCTACACTAACGTCTGTATTCCTCGAACTCGCCTTTCTTTACATTCCCTATCTTATCTGTGCAACACGTACTGCGATGGGGTGGCGGCGTTAGCCATCTAAGTTTGTCGAGACACCCCTGAACGCAATAAAAGTAAATATTGCCCTCTTCTTCCCATGAGTCGTCACAAAATATGGGCATAGGGAGAATCAATATCGGCTAATGTCAATGAAAACTAAGGAAACGCAGACTATGGCCGCTTACGTTCTCGCGCCTTGCTTCATGTATTGGTTCCTTGTGGTTAATATTGGTGAATGCGGCAATTTGATTGGATGGGGAGAAATAATGAGATGCTCAAGATTTGCCATGCCCTGCATTTCTGAAACTGTCAGTGACTATAAGTAGGCACCTTTAATTATCCACATTTCACTCTACAAAAGAAAAAAATGTATGAGACAAATTAATACGTAACTTAAAACACTAACGCCAGCTATACTTTACGTGCCCATTCCACACAACAAAAATGATCTTAAACACGAGATTGCCGCGAGATGCCTGGACGTTTCAGGTTCCCGAATGATACCCCCAGATCCCCGGTTGGGACCCATCTTTCTTGTGTCGCCATAAAGAGAAACAAATGGACGAGACGGCCTGCGCCTCTCATCACATCACTGGCTAAGCGAGCGTGAGTGGATGTGGACTCCGCCACTGGACGTTGGCCTCTCCCTCCCGCACTGGAGATTTGACGTACGGCCTGTTGGAGGCCGAATAAGGGACCAAGATAATTAATTTACTAGGAAAGCGCTGTGACACGTATCAGCATCATCGACATGATCGTCTAACTCACGGAGTGGTTATCTTCCGGATTCTTTCCTGGGTGAGGTAGGGGTGCTTCTCGCTCTTGTTACGTAATTCAAGGAGAGTATAAGACCACAAAGCTTCCCGCACAAACAGAAATACAAAAACGAGCGTCTCTTTGAATTGTCTCACGCAGTAAAGTCAGAAAGACAGTGGGGCCTTTGTTTTGAAGAGTGATTATTGCGAAGATAATTAGCGTTAAAGGTTAGCGCAAGTGGAGGTAATAGGCAGGAAAATATTGCAAAGGCATTCGCCATAAAGGGAAGGGGGAAATATAAGAACAAATATTCGCTCGAATTTAGACTCGTGAGATGTTGACTAGGCACCAAAGGCGTTTCTCGCGAGTCTCTTATTTCTGCGTTACGGTCTCGACGGAATGTGCTAGCTTGAGGTCCTCGGTTGAGAAGGTCGTGGACCGTCGTAGATGTTTTGCGCTCACTTTAAATCGAGTGTTTCCGAATGAGATGAAGACGGCATGTTACAGATGAGGCGGCGTTTGCCACTTGGTTATGTGTCACTACAGTAAGGTTTCAAGATAGCTTTCTTCTCGATAAACTTGAGTGTAAAATCGATATGTCTCAAGCCAAAAACGAAAAATACGTTAAAAACCAAACTGGGCACTGTGCAAGGCATTTTGGAGAGTTCGACAATTTCTTTGCCACTGAAAAGGGGGTGGCAAAAGGTAAGAAATATGGATACTCTGTATTTTACACTTCCTAAATTTATACGTAACGAGTTGACCTTCTCGTCGCTGAACCGCGATATCGGTTGTGGTCTTCGCTCATCACTCGAGCAGTCGAGTCCACCTTAAACAGGGTGTCAACTTGACCACTAGGGACAAAGTACTCTCGAATCTTACCTGACCTACTCACCCCAATAAATATTATACCTGTGGCTTCTAGTTTTTTTCACAGACTGACATTTCTTCATAAAGCAGCCCAACCTTATTTTCCTAAAACAAACTCCTACTCTGGTGACTTCCAGTCTTCTGTCATTATTTCCTCTCAAGACGGGTAACGATAATAAAAATAACGCCGATCTTAACTAGTTCTACGTCTGCCTGCTTTTTGTTTTTTCTTCATGACTTAGATTGATTTCAGATAAGTTTAAAGAGAGAAAACTTAACAACTTGTATTAACATGAATTAGGCCCATTGATCCTAGGAGCCACTGAACGAACAATGTCACGTGCCCATTATTCAGTGAGTGGATAGAGGACAACGCCTTTTCGGATCAACACTGTGTAGCCTAGCTGAACCCACTTGACGGAGAGCGTTTATTAAAAAAAGAGATCAAATCACGCGCTAATACTATGTCTTAGCACTCGTCTAGAAACCAGCTCTTTTAAAATCAGGAAGTCACGTTTCTTGACAACGGCTGGGGCCACTGTGTATGGACATGAACATGTTTTATCTTTTTCAAAATACGAAGCTTCTACACATGCGCCATTTTACAGCCAGCACCACCGCTCTGAAGTGACGTTAGAAACATGAGTTTCCGTATAACGATTGCTTACGAATGCTTAGTGCTCGAACTGTTTGCCGCGCAGATATATTTTTTTTACGAACTGACAAGTGCTGAGTCACATAATTATGTTGGTGGTACAATCACACCTAGCTAAAGCATCGAACATCGCGGACATAAATTTTTAAAAAGAATCATCTCGCAAAATCTCCAATTTCGTCTCGCAGCGGCCCGTATCGACGGTGGCGCGCAGGCACGAGCCGCCCGCTCGGTCGGAGCCCGGAAGCAATTAGCGGAGGATTTCTTCCGCGCCATCACGGCCAGCGTTGAGGCTCCTTTCGCTGATCCTTTGGGGGGCAGGGTACGTTATTAGCAGCCCGCATCAATCCCCTTAAAAGGATGCGTTAGGACGTCGACGCCTCCCATAATTACACCGATAAAAGCCGTTATTCACCGGCTAGTTCCAAAAACACCTCATCATCCTGAGTCACAACCTCCTCTCTCATGCCGTCACTCCTACTACGGCCCCCTTTCAATCACATACGCGCACGAAAATGCTAACAAACATTTTAATAAATCAGTATATCCTACTTCGCTTATTTGAATGAGGCGGAGCGCCTGCAGCAGCAGGTAGTCCCCGAACGTCGGGGAAATTCCGCGTCCGAAGGAACGTCCGCGCGTCGCGCTGTCCATGATGAAGGACTTTCGCGTTTCGACAAGGGCGAGGGCTGCCACCAACGCACCGAGATACCGGATTCACCAAGACAGCAGAGACGTCCGTCTCTGTTGGCTCAAAAGGTTAGCACGACGCTAGAAGGCGACAACCAAACCTTTCAATTCAAAAGAGGAAGACCCCGAGCCGGAACTGTGAGCGTACAGCCGTTCCAACTACGCGAAAGCTGTCGACGCCAAGGCGATTTCATTTTCGCGGAGTAACATGCATCCCATTGTAAAGTATTTGGTGGGAAAGTACAAACGTATGACTAATCTCCTCTCTCCGACTGTAGGCAACCTCCTTTGAATATTCAATTTGTTTCTTGTTTAGAGCACTATAGTTTGCACGTTCCTTCACGCCCCACTTCCCCCTTCGCGTTCTTTGTGTTTACCCAATATCTGGTTTTTCTTGTTACCTTTAAAAATTACCTCCGGTTTTTTAGAGGTAACCTGGAAAAAACTCAACAGTATAAATAAATGAATAGAAAAATATAAGAGGACGCTCAAGCTGTGCCTTTAAGTGTGAAATGCGATAGCTAAGTACAAACCCACGCTCCTTCCCAAGTTGTGCCAGAGTGTCAGCGTGGCCTATTACAAGATGTGCTCAAGCGAGTCAGGCGCATGTGTGTACCCCTCAGTCGAAACTTTGTTTTATAAATTGCATTTATAAAACAAAGTTTCGACTGATTCTCTTGTCTGTCAAGGTTACCCTTAAAGAAAAGGGAATCAATGTGCCAAGGTCAGTTGACTGCATTTTGTGTGAAAAAACCCCGAGACCATAAACTATGTTTTCATTTTCTGTTAAAGTGTTGTGTTTCTTTTTTTTTTTTGTTGGGGGGGGGGGGGGGGAATTTGTTTTAGCGAACATATAAAAGGAAATTAAGTATTAACTCAACCGGCATCCGGTTCCACGACGTTACTGAACTTGGGCCATATGATATGTTTTTTTCTTTCCGTTTGGAATTCTTGTAATGGCACTCACGAATTCTGTAGCATATGGCGACTCACGAAATAAAACCGCGAAAGAAGTGCGGTTTTATTTCTTCATTTTTGTAAAAATAGTAGAGAATGTATATGCTAAGTGCGGTTTGAAGGCCGAGTGGCTAGGCATTTGTAAGAGTCTGCGCGATATGCGAGAGATTTGACATGTTCTGCAAAATACCTGCAGAGCTTTTAAGATGACTTGTCATGTTCGAGGTTATCAATAAGACGAAGTGTTTGCTTGGCCTAGTGGGTAGCGTGTCTGGCTCCCAGCGGAAGAGTCGTCAGTTCAGATCCCACCTCCACCTAAAAGTCTACAGATTTTTTCCTTTTAGGCAAATGAACGACATTATGAAGGTAAATAATTTGAGACATGCGGCGACCTTTAATTAGCATTATCCGTGACGTTTTAATCAATTCCATTCAACGCGTGAGGTCACGTTTGATGTCAGTGTTGGGGGTGGTTTGAAATTCCCGCGCGAGGTCGTACTCTCACGAAATACGAGGTGACGACACAAAAAATAACTGAGGAAACTGAAACGTTTAATGCAGGAAACTTGTGACGAAACAAAAAGGAAACAAAATATAACAGCAGAGCGTCGCGGGCGTCGAAGTCGGCGTAACAGCAGCATCGAACGCTGGGACGAGACTGACTGCGGCTTGCCACGCTTTTTTACACGCGTGGGCTTTTGGAACAATCGGCGTTAGAATGTTCGGCGCGTAGAACATTCTAACCTTGAATCTGCAACACGGTTCTCAAGTTTACCAGAACATCACATTACAGATTCAAACAAAAATGCGTACCCGCAGCCAGCAATCTCGAATCTTGGCGTTTTGCGAGGAAGGCAAGCGCGATAAAACCCTTAGGAACACAAGCGCGCTGCCTGCTTGGCCAGCTGCGCGCTCGGCATTACTCCCCTTTAAAAAGTGAATTGCCCGATGCAACGCAAAGCAAAACAAAGCAAATAAAAAGAACGGGAAAATAAAGAGTCCTTTGGAACACGATAAGGTTCACAGTCCTATCGAGCGTAGTACGGCTTCAGGCGCAGGACGTGGACGACTTCGGGTCTGGTGGGTGGCGGATGATGCTCTTGTTTCGTCGGGCATCACCTTGTAGTTCGATCTACAATAAAACTTTGGTATCATATCGAACTAGTTGGTGCATATCGATTGCAACGTTACAAGGCGCGAATAGAACAGGACGGAAAGAGACAGCGGTAAGACACGGACGAGCGCCCGTCCGTACCGACGTGTGTCTTTTTCGTCCTGTTTGTTCGCGCCTTTACCTTTTACGATCTCACAGTCAACGAAGTCGCTTGTCGGGTCCGAAATACCGTTTTCAACGAGTTTCTCGCTGAGACCACCGGCGAATCGGTGCCCAGGCCGCACACCCAGTCACCGGGCCGGAAGTGGACGTCCCGACACGGAGTTGTAGCGGATAGTGTCGACACGTTGGTGGGCTTTAATCCGCAGTCTGGAGAGCTGGCGGAGCATTTCTGTCCGTTGGGCAGCCACCTGGCCGTCGTTGCTCCCATCGACAGCCGGTTCGTGGGTAACATCGCGTCCAGCATTGTCGTTATTTGTGACCATGAACCAGTTGAAAGGGTTATCACACCGGTGTTCTCTTGCATGGCCGTGTTGTAGGCAAATCTGACGTACGGCATCGCCTCGTCCCATGTGTTTGTGCTCCACGCGACGTACGCAAAAATCGTGTCGGCGATGGACTTGTTGAGTATATTCCGTCAGCCCGTTTGTCTGGGGGTGGTACGCCATGGTGAGATGATGACTGGTGTGGCTGAGACGAAGGATTTTTGCGTCGGCTGGGCCATGAACGATGATCCACAGTCTGAGATCAGAACTTCGGGAGCGCAGTGCCGGAGGACGATGAAGAGCTATGTAAAACCTCGCGACTTCCACAGCAGTCCGTGAAGGAAGGGCTCTCGTTTCGGCGTACCGCGTTAGATAATCTGTGGCGACGATTACCCAGCGGTTTTTCGATGTTGACAGCAGAAATGGGCCAAGTATATTCATTCCGATCTGCTGTAGGGTGCAGTTGGCGGAGGAATGGGCTGCAGGAGGCCAGCCGGCCTCGACGGAGGTGTCTTGTGTCGCTGGCACTCGTGGCATGATCGTGTGTATATGGCGGACGGTTTTGGGAAGCTTGGGCTAGTAATACGTTTCACGAATACCAGCCCGTGTGCGTCTGCAACCAAGGTGTCCGGTCGTCGGGTCGTCATGGCAGGCTTGAAAGATCTCTCGAAGGTCGGTCGGGATTACCAGCAGCCACGGCGAGTCGTTGTCCCCGAGGCTCTCTTCGTAGAGTACACCCTTGTCTAATGGTGGAGGTCGGCAGGGCTCGTGAGAAAACAAGTGGCATAGTACTCCCGTGCAATTCCAGGTGCTCTATTAGAGCGCGTTGATGAGGATGGTGTCGTTGACGTCGTGCCATGTCGTCGGTGTTCCCTGCGCCGAGGAAACAGTCGTCGTCATCGTCACCGCTGCCGGAGGTGTTTCGACGGGTGCTCTGGACAGGCAGTCCTCGTCCCTGTGCTTTTGGCCTCCGACTTGTAGACCACGGTCATGTTGAACTCTTGTAGTTGGAGACTCCATCGAGCGAGGCGTCCTGACGAGTCCTTGAGGTTCGCAAGCCAGCAGAGCGAGTGGTGGCCCGTGACTACGTGGAATGGGCTCCCGTACAACTACGGACGAACGCTTCGTTACTGCCCAGACGACCGAAAGGCATTCTTTCTTATTCGTGGAGTAATATTTCTCCTCCTTGGACAGTGCCCGACTTGCGTAGGCGATGACTCGCTCGGTGCCTTCTTGCACTTGAACCAGTACCGTGCCAAGTCCTGCGCTACTTGCGTGCCGTGTGAATCTCGGTTTCCGCTTCCTGATCGAAATGTCCGAGCACAGGAGGAGGTCTGAGTCGTCGTTTCAGCTCGTCGAATGCCTGCTGCTGCTCCTCGGCCCATTCGAGCTTCTCGGCGTCCTTCTAGAGGTACGTGAGTGGTGCGGAAATCCTTGTGAAGTCCCGAACGAGGCGACGATAGTAGGCACGTAGTCCAAGGAACGTTCGCGCCGCCTTCTTGTTTGTCGGCGCTGGAAATGCTGCGACGGCGCGAGCCTTCTCCGGGTTTTTGCGAATGCCTTCGTTACTAACCATGTGACCTAGGAACTTCAGTTTGTCATAGTCGAATTCCATACTGAAAAGTCCTGTGCAAATGTATATCGGCCTATACCGGTTCATAACGGAGTCGGGCATTCTCGTATCGGTAACCGGTCGCTTTGTACCGGCGACCTGTAACCACGTACTGGCGAAGCCGATACGCCGTACCGGCTGCCCGTACCATGTACAGGCGGCCGGTAAACACGTACTGCCAAAGCCGCTACGCCACACCGGTAACCGGTAACCAAGTACTGGCGAAGCCGATACGCCGTACCGGCTGCCGCTCTCATGTACAGGCGGCGAGTGAACACGTACAGGCGAAGCCGGTATGCAACACTGGTGGGCCGTAATAACGTACCGGTGGCCAGTAATCGACGCGCGGACACCAGCAACCACGTATCGGAGCGACCGGTAACGCCTTACCGGCGCCGGCACTTAAACCGGCGGTCGGTAACCTCGTACAGGCTCTACCGGTATGCACAATTTAACGCGACCAGAAATTATCAGACCTCGACGGGAACGCGCGCACCGCGAAACTAAAATGTGATAATTTTTTTAATAAAGAATTTTATTCAGAACATTACATATTGGGCCATTTTAATTTAACAGTTTCATCATCATCATCATCATTTATTATTCCTTGAAGGCCCAGGGGGCATTATACAAGGGAGTGAACACTTCAAAAAACAAACAAATAACACAACTATTTATCAACAAAAACACGCTGTAATCTAGTTATGGGTTAGAAAAAATAAGCTAATGGCTGCAGAAAATTTCTTAGTGTCAGATAAGGAAACAATTACGTCAGGCAGTGAGTTCCAGTCGTCAATGGCTAATGGTAAAGTAGACATTTGATGAGTGACGGTTGACGATGAAATCGGACGGAGTTTACAAGAATGGTCGAGACGAGGGAAGATGCGGTAAGGAGGCGATAGCAAACTTTGTCTGAGATGACTGTTATAATAAAAGATCCGATGAAGAAGAGAAAGTCGAGACACCCTGCGGCGGTGAGAAAGAGTGTCAAGGTTAGCTGATTGGCGAAATCCTGTAATGCTTGCGTAAGGGGAATAGTCGGAATAAATAAAACGGAGGGCTCTGCTTTGAACGGATTCCAGGTTGTTAGTTAGGTATGCCTGCCACGGTGACCATATGGAAGAAGCGAATTCTAATTTAGTTCTGACCAAAGTAGTGTAAGCTAGTTGTTTTACGGGGGATGTAGCTTGTCTGAGGTTACGGCGAAGAAATCCGAGAGTGCGGTTAGCATCGGCGATGACAGATGTTATGTGAGTGGTCCATGACATGTCAGATGTCAGATGAATTCCTAGATATTTATACGATGAACAAGCAGTTACTGGGATGCTAGAAAGGTGGTAAGAGGAGGATAGAACATGTGAACTGCGGGAAAAAGATAGCGATTTACATTTATTATAGTTTAAAGCCATTTGCCATTTATGACACCACTGAATTATAAGTTGGAGATCGTTCTGCAAGATTAGTTGATCGTGGCGTGAATGAATCGGTCTATAGATGACACAGTCATCGGCGAACAAACGTACTTCAGAAGTGATGCCATGGTGGAGATCATTAATGTAGATTAAAAAAAGAAGGGGGCCAAGAACGGTTCCCTGAGGGACTCCAGACGTTACTGTGCTTGTGGTAGATTTTACATTGTTAATAGAAGTGTACTGAGTGCGATTAGTGAGGAATTCAGAAATCCAATTGACTACAGAGGGGTTAAGATTAATATCTCTTAGTTTCATTAAAAGACGTTGATGAGGGACCTTGTCAAATGCTTTGGAGAAGTCAATGAAGATGGCGTCAGTTTGAACATTGGAATCGAAATTTGAGTAAACGTCAGTTAGAAATGCTGTTAGCTGAGTTTCGCATGAGTATGACTTGCGAAATCCGTGCTGGTGCTTGAAAAGAAGGTTATGAGAGTCTAGAAAGTTTATTATGTTAGAATAGAGAATATGCTCCAAGAGTTTGCATGAAACGCTGGTGAGCGAGATGGGACGATAGTTGCTGATTAGTTGGCGATCGCCTGTTTTATGAACTGGTATGACGTTAGCAACTTTCCAGTCGGATGGAACTTCAGAGAGTTTAACAGATTGAGAGAATATGTCGCAGAGGAAAGTGGAAGAAAGGTGTTTAGTGTTTATTAATACCTTAGAGTTAATTTGGTCATCTCACGGAGCTGGAGGACACCTTCAGTTGATCTATTGCTTTAAGTACTCCAGCGCGGTCAATTAAGATAGGATCCATAAGAGGGTGAATGGGTTGGCAAGAGTCGGGAATATTTAGCAAGTCCTCGTTAGTAAAGATGGAACAGAAGAAATTGTTAATAGCAAGAGCGCCGTGTTTATCTGAAAGCGGAAGTCCGTCGTCATCTACAAATTGCAAAGGAAGTGATAGTGCCGGATTGATTATTTTCCAAAACTTCTTTGGTTTGGTGGTTAGTATGTTGGGGAGGTCGATGCTATAGAATTTGGTTTTGGCATGATTAATGGCGGATTTATAAGCCCTAGCGCATTCGTGGTAGGCGTTCCAAGAAGCCGTAGTGTCAACAGCCTTAGTCCGCTTATAGAGTCTTTTTTCCTATTGGATTGACTATGAATTGTTTTATTGTACCAAGGGTTAGTGTTATCAGATATAATACGGGTCAGTGGAATAAAACGTTCGATTAGGTAGATCATTTTATCTTTAAAGAGAGTCCAGTTTTCATTAACTGTTCTTTCCCAGAAGTTAACTGAGAAAGTATGATAAAAATCTTCGAGGTTCGAGTTGATAGATGCGTAATCAGCTCTCGCGTAATTGCGAATGAATTTGCAGTAATGTGATCTACGAGGAGCAGAGAAAGAGAGAGTTAAATCGATGACGAGATGGTCACTAATGCCGGGTAAGTACGTGATGTTACTGAAGAGTGAGGGTCTTGGCTTAAGCATAAGTCGAGTATATTGCTACAGTGATTAGTAATCCTAGTAGGCTGAGTGATAACATTTGAAAAGTTGAAATCTAAACAAAAGTCTATAAATTCTTGAGAAAATGCGCAACTAGAAGAGAGGGCAGACCAGTCAATGTTCGGGTAATTGAAATCACCAAAGAGAGTAACAAAGGCGTTAGGGTATTTAGTTGTGATTTCAGAAAGACACTTATATAGCTTGGTATAGAAATTCTTTATCACTATCTGGCGGTCTATAGCACACAGCCACTATTACGGGGGCGTCGTAGCGACGTACACCCAAACAACTTCCAAGTCTGTAAGAATCGGTATAACCCGAGACGGAATTTGATTTTTTATAGCTAAAAGCATCAGCTATCAAAGTCAACCATTTTATGAAATGCATATTTAAAGTCATAAAATGCGAAAACCAAATCTATGGGAAGCGAGGCCGAGATAAACAAGAGTTTGCTTATCAGCATAGCTTTGAGCCCTGTACCGCGGTAGTTCCGGTTTCGGTTTATTTCACATCGGATTGGATTGGATTTCGCAGCTGCAAGCCAGACTGCAGGATAACAACCAACAACGGACAAACAATGTTTTTTTTAACTAGAAATAAACTTAACATGGTAATTTTTTATCATTTTAAATGTTTCAGAAATATTTTGAGTAATAACAGTACTAATATAAACTAAGAAAGAATGTTATTTCAATCCAATTCAATCCTTACGTACCCACGCCGCTGGCCAGCTGGCCAGTGCTCTGAACCAAAGCCGCCTGGACGTTAGGGCTATCTCGACCGGTGTGTAGTGGTGTCGATATGTACTACGCGTACGTGATTTATGTTGATGGCGCGAAGGCAATAGTCAGCGTGAACTGTATCAAGAAGTTCAAACCGGCGAGCGTTGACGACTTCGACCCCGACGTGCCGAAAAGCGTCTACTGGAAGGCTACTGGAGCGTGCGCCGGGGAGTGGTAAGCTGTTTTCAACGTTACTAGAACCACTCAGTTGGGAAACTGCCATAGAGACTGCTCTGAAAAAGTGGCACCGATCCGTCCACGAGAACCGAGCTAATGGCGATCCCAACGCCGCCATTTCTCCCGCAGTGGCCACTCGAGGAACTGCAAGTGACTTCCATTTTCGTTGTAACAGGCCATTTTAGGGCCAGAACAGATACTGTGGAAGGGGATTCGAGGTACCGCCCCCGACTCCCAAGCGGACGCGCCGCAGATTACTACCATGGTTAACATGCGCCTAACTGAGGACGCGCTACCTGAAATCCCCGCTGAGGCACGGTTGTATAAAAACAATATTAATTATACTGCAAAACCTTGCGAACTAAAGATTTTAGAAAACAACACGCGCCCTCCATTTTGTACTAAACTCCAGTAAAAGTTACCACAAAAAGAGTTTTTTCCGTTCGTGTTTACGCAAAATACATGCTTTCTAAAAGCTCAAGGCGACCGCAGTTAAGACAAATGATACACAGTGGTGCTGTTGTCGTATTTAGCTCGGTCTTGGTGGACGCCAGCGGCCCAGGTTTCAACGATGAGTTTCCAAACTGAGAGTTCTAGTAACGTTGGTTGTTTTCTATGCATCAGGGGCTCGAAGCCCAACGTATGCTGCAAACCGTTAATAGGGAGTTTTCGTAGATCGCGTTCGCCGTCTCGCAAAGCTCTCCGCAACATGCTACGCTACCCGGAACTCTACATTCAAGGCCATCGGCGCGCAGGCGCATCAGCGGCTTCTTCGTTGCGGAGGGCTAAGCGGAGTGGGAAACGCGGTCTACGAAAACTTCCTAATGTTCGCGAGGCCCTAACTTTTGGCGAATTCCACGCGTCCGAAAATTGGCGAAATTTAAGGACATGTGGAAAGCGGAAATTTGGTGGGCCCCCGTTCCGGCGTACCCCGTTCCGGCGTCTAGAATTCGCGAAATGTGGTGGGCACGAATATGTCCTTGCGCCCGATTTGTAAAGAACTAGGCGGCAAAAGCAAAGGGTTTTACATTGTTGAACTACAGGGCGGTGCACACAGCGGTGCACTTCGAGCGTTTGACATCCGAAGGCCCTTCGGAGTTCGAGCGATTCGCATTGAGCCCGACAGGCGACGAGATGAAAGCGCATCCGAGCGGAGGGGACGTTCGTTTGACGTCGAGACCTTCCAGCGACGACCGGCTTTTGAAGTGACGCGTCTTGAATCCAGGACAGGCGAACGTCTCAATGCCCCTGACGGGTGTCAGCAAATAGCCCAAGTTTCCGGCGCTTGCATCAATGAGCACCCTAATGCTTTCGACTCGCCAAAGTTGCACCGAATGAATTTCAACGAATTCGTTAATTAGCAGCGCTCAAGGGGCACTAAATATGAGGTAGTACTCAATTTGATGTTGTTGTAATGTACTATCAACACTAGAATGCTCCTGAGACTTTATTCACTGAACCGGACTTTTCAAGTGAAACGTGCAATTGTCTCGTTGGGGAAGCGGAGGGGGAGGGGGTCTAGAGATTTGTGAAGCCGATAAGTGAAGAAACCGATTAACTCGATGCTGATTGGTTCAGCCAGGTGATGACCTCACACCCCCTAGCTCGGAGCTGATTGGTTTTGGAGGAGGCAGGGGTTCAAAACCAGGGTCACCCCCGGTATCTTCATTGCAAGAATTGCTACCGAGTATACATGCCCCTCGTTAGGCCAGTCACTAAACTAACCGATGAAGAGAGCCGAGAGAGTAGACGTCAATCCCAATGGAATCGGACTGAAACTATACGTTTCACCTGCAACACGATTGCCCAGCGATTTGCCATGCACTTTAATACAAGTCTTATATAATTTCTCTTTCAGATTACCCCTTGTTGTCAATGAACATCTTGTTTCTGCATACTAAAGGTGCAAATTACAATAGAGACCATAAATAATATACCCTTGTAATTATATATGATGAGAATAAACCCTTCTGTGCCATATTTAGATTTAACACGCATTCGTGCACTGGAAGCCCTGCAAAATGATTGCATCTTCCAGGTATCGAAGGAACTTTTTTAATAGACCAAGTGCAACTATCATAAACATTATTGGCGACTAGCTTTATTACTGATATCAGGTAAACAATTCGTTTAGTATTGTCAACTGAACAGGTTTTAGTAATATTTTTTTTGTTTTAATTATGAACATTCCAAAGATTATGCGCTCAATTCTGCGTGCGTGCGCAGCATGCAGATGAAGGTATTCATCACAAGATTGTCATTTACTTACTTTCAACATAAGCCAAGTCTGTATTTCTACTTTGATATAAAAATGTGAGTCAAAATGTTGCAATCTAGCAAGCGAAATAAAATTTACAAAAAATTCCAACAACCTAATGGTTGGTCAAGACCTCGAAAATTTCGAAAGAACACTTACTTTCCTGTTTTCTTTAACTGGAACAAATTAACTCCCACAAGTTGGCGAATGCAACAGTACAGTGACCAGAAACGAAGAGTTGCGCTTTGATTGTCCCTCGTTTGGCCAATGCCCAGAACTTCGTAGCTGTCCAAAGCAACCCCTAAACAAACCGTTTTATATTAATTACCCCTCCTCAGCGAATACCCTTCGATGTCAATTGGATGTCAGCCGCCATTTTTACGACGCCGGACCACACAGTTGTAGCTGATGGATCGAAAACAGTCAACTGTAGCCTTTACTGAAACAACATTTGTAGTCGCAAGTTAGACTGCCACTATTTCTCGCCTTTTTATTTTGTTATGCATGGGTAAATGTCGGCCGGTCTCGGCGTTTGTAGGAGTTAATAGGCGTTTGGAGAGGATTGAAAGTTCTAGAATTCTATTATCTCAAATTTAGTTATAAAAAAGCAATTTAACCATAGCAATTCGTGTGCATATCCTTTGCTTGTGAATAGGCCCTGCGTAAGGAGGCTTAGCTCGATGCTGGATAGTACTCAAAATACAGAAGTATTAGAGCAAACAATCTAATATATCCAACGTGTAGTAGCGTCGCTAATGTGATAAAATATTTTATGCAAACCTTGTTTCAATATAACACAAGAAAGACTGAGAGTTTGAAACTCTATCTGAGCTTTAAGCCGGGGTTCACGCTGCTTATACATCATACAAAAGACAGTCTGCATATAAATTTGAACGCTAGTCACCGCGAGATCCGTGCATCGAAGGCCGCATTGCAATGAGTTCAAGAGGAAACTTGGCACGCGGCATTTCAACCACGGATATTGCGGTGCCTCGAGTTTGTAGACTGTCTTATGAATGATGTATGAGCAGTGTGACCTCTGTTTTAACGTTTCTAAACGTGTGTGTGCGCTTGTGCGTGTTAGTGCGTGTGTGTTACATTAAGGGATTCACAAATATAAAAATGACGACTACCGCCAAGAAAAAGCGATGTCGACACTGCCAGCTCTCCCAGAGATGAAAGATATCAGGCGGCTCAAGGCGTCTAGTTTAAGCCATGAACGCGTGTACGACCAAGGCCTCGTGGAACGTGCAAAGTCTGTCGCTGATTGCGTTGGTGGGGCGTCGGTCAAGTGTGCCGCGCTGGTCATCCAACAGCCGCGAAAATTCAATTGGCGCCGGCGAAGCTGCCCTCGGATGGAGAGCGCTCGTTGGACTGGCCATTTCCCCGACGCCAGCGAGTCCTCGTCGGTATCGTTGCGTCACTATAGCTGTCACTTCGCTGAGACGTTAGATGGGGTTGAGCTATCTCGGAGGGCGTGTGACGCCACAAAACGGCAATGAGCCAGCCGAAGCAAGTGAAACATGGTTTAGCAACACCGAAGGCGAATAGCGGCGTCGTTCTACGATTTGCGATAAAATACCGTGTTTCCTGCGTTAGTAGCATTGTTTTGCATTAAGGTTTATGGTATGGCCCCATGCTTATGGCGCACTATAAGTTAAGATAAGTTTAAGATAGGGAAAGAAAGTGTAGATATAAGAGTCAGGGAAGCGGGGGTTAAATGGGATGAAGCTCAATAAAATCGTGAAGATCATGTGTTCCTCCTTGTTTTAGTGCTAAAAGCAAGGTCGTTTGTGTATAGTTCTGCTGCTTGTGGACATAGAAAGCGGAAAGCATATATCTAATGGGTCATTTGATCTACGACGCAAATGTGCAATATAAATAGTATAATTTAGAAAAGGATCCCTGTAAGTGCCCTCCATTGCTGAGGTATTCATTGGGGAATGGCCATGCTGCCAAAACTATATTGTGGTATTTTTCTGCTCTAGAAAACTCAATTTTGATGACACACATTCTTGTGATCCCCTAGAATCTCTTCTAAACTTCCCTAAAGTCAGAAGTTATACAGCAAATTGATACACAAGCTCTCTACTCCGTAAACACTGACGCAGTCAAGCCGGTTGCTGCTTGGCTGATTAACCATTGAGGTAAGTGCGCTTCCCAACTGTTGTGATAGCAGGAAATCCCGAGACCAATCTAGACCATGCGAAGCCGGGAGAAGCCGGGAGAAGTCGGGACAAGTCAATACATTTCCGATATTTTGTCCCGCAAAGACAGAATATTGGAAATATATTCACAGGTCCGGCGAACGCGTCTGAAAAGTTATCCCGCAGGAAGAACTCTCCAGACGCGCTCGCCGGACCAAAAATCAATTCTGTCAATCAGGGTCAACTGAAGCCTTTTCTAAATAAGCCTATTTAATGGATGTAACTTGAGGCCCTACATGAGTACATAAATTAAAATAATACACTGTGCTCGAGAAAGAGGGACGAACATGCAGACAGCCTCTGAAGAGCGTCTAGAAACATAACCGCGTTAAACTCAATGTATAAATTGCATATTGCTGACAAAAACAGTCTTTATTTGTGTCTAACGGTGGGAGCTTGGGTAAAATTTCGGATTTCCAGAATATTATGGTGCATAAATGTGGCTTCTGCACATTGAAAACAATTGCACCCAGGGGGATTTAAGAAGTGCGTGGAGGCAAGTAGAGTCCGCGAATAATAAAGGAGTTATTCTAGCTGTAAATATTCTTATACTAACTCATATCCTTATAGAAAGAACAAGCTTCTGTTATCAAACTTTGGAATGTTATGTCATTTAGGCACAGAAAAAATAAAAACGGTTCGGTTTCTCGCCCTAAGCTATGTGGGCTGTTTCCATACACTGTTAGCAAAAATAACACGCTCAGACGTGTAACCCGTTGTCCCATAGCGGACACGTCGAAGCGTGTTCGTTTTACACGCAGCCATGTGTGTTATTCGTCTACACATGAGGTGCCGTGTAAACTTAATACGATTCACCGTGTCTGCCTTCCGCAACACACGGTTCAGCGTGTTGCTTATGAAACATGGCGGCCAGGAACCGAGAGCAAGCGAGAGACGAGCCCAGCGAGCCGCGCTCCTTTCCGCCGAATTGAGAGCACACAGGACGTGTCTGTTCTCGTTCGATGTCTTTTATACACAGTAAACAGTCTCCCAGCGTGCAAAGGTACGTACGTGCGTCGCCGGTGGTCGGCGGCGTCAGCACATACAACGAAGCCGCTAGACAAAAAATAAAAAACGAATGCCGAACTTACATGGATAAATAACTCACTATTTGGAATCTTGTGGTAACTTACGCCACTTAGCGAGATTTCTAGAAGCCTACAAAAAAAAAAAGTCTGCTAAGACGCTGCGAACGATTACGGGTAGACACCAACCCACATACATCACGGAAAACATGAGTAGCACGTATCACACAACACTGACATATGCACAAACACATCACACACAACACCCGACACTTCCTACTCAATGTTCTTTCTCCTCGCGGCGTATATAAGCTTGACATGTGCGGGTGAGCCCTTTGGTCGCTGACCATTACAGATTTATAGAAGAAGACACAAAACACGGCGCACTGAACAGCCGTATGTAAGAACTGTTTGCATTTCAAAAGCATGGAGGGAAATTTATAATGTTAGTCCGTTGCCAAAGATAACGCTGTATTAACAATACATCTTAAACCGGTCGTGAAGAAGTTCATATTTTTGTTATTTTCATGCTAGACCAGTTGTTATGAGCAGTCCGACTACCTTGAATCAGATAAAAAAGAACACAAATTAATGGGATTTTATCATTATGTAATTCATAATTAAGTGGAAATGATCCTTGTGCAAAGCATTTTTTTATATATTCTTGTGAAGGACATCCGCCCAACAATTCACTTCCGCTGGTTGCAGTACGGGAGCAGACACCTTCACTTTTGTGGCGTTTTGATGCAGTTTGTTGTCGTATGTCGTGTCGGTGTTGAGTGGAGCGGTAGCACTCGGGAGTTTGTGACCGGTGTTATTCGTGATCACTGGTGTGGCGCTGATAAGTCTTTTTTTACACCGCCACCACCCTGAACTTTGAAGATTCACGGGCCCGTAACACTGCATTATGCTGAATCGCGAGCTCCTTCTCTGTTGACGTCGTTTTCCTGGTACCACTCGTGGATACTGCAAGCGTTTAAACAGTGCTCACCGTCTCGCCTACATCCCCGGTGACGTACTCGCCCTGTTGAAACATATTGCTTCCGTCATTTTGGAGTACGCAAGGCATTTATCTCGTTGCTCTGGTTTCAGTTATAAAAGCAAGGCAAAACGCTCGTAGTTCCCGCCCTCAGTACACGTTGGACATCTTCCACAGTTTGACTCGGGATAACTGGATGAACGAGGATTTACATTTACCTCAAAGGTCACTCTCGCCGCTTCCTCACCGTTGAGCAGCAGGAGCAGCTGGCGACAAGCCGCGGATGAAAGGCTTGAGAATCAACAGCCCAAGTGCACTCGGTACCGATGCGGGCGATGCGGGTTTTTGTAAACCGGTAGGCTAGCACAAACCGTGACCGTTCCAGCTCTTCGTCATGACAGGGTGTTGCAGAAAGCAGTGTAAAATACAATTACACAGACCACCGAAGCAAACGCACTGATATCGTAAATCTTGGCTTGTGATTGCGCCTCTGTAGATCATCTTATTCGTTTTGCTGGAGAGACGCGAGCGACGGGCGTAAAAAAATCGCTCGCATATTCCGCATACCTCGCAAAAGCATTTACCTTCACCTTGCGAAAAGCGCACCGTCCTGACTTCCCTGCCTTTTACCTGCTTTAGAGCAGTTTGTGCCTGCTAGTAGGTATCCCTACTGAAACTGAAAATTTAGAAACTAGGGCCAGTGCCAGAGAGAAAAAGAGACAAAGTTGGGAAAGCTTGCTCGCTGTCTCCACTTCTCAGCTCTCAAGTGATTGTACCATATTAAATGCGCCAACGCCTCTTCCCAAAATAAAGAAAAAGCACTATGTTCACTACGTAAAAAATGGTCTCAGTTCATGCATCTTTGGGCAGGTAGGAAATCTTGCCCTAATTTATTCACACCGCATGATGTGCGCAACAAACTCACACGAGATTTACAGGAAAATATCTGTGGTGACTTAAGTTTCCCGGAAATTCTGCATAACCGGTCGTTTGCAGGACCGAATCATAACTCGAGCGGTGTGCGTCGCTGTGCAAACACGTCGCTGTGCAAACGCAGTCCAATACGAAGCATAAAAACAGCAGATTTAGGACAACAATCCAGAGTCAATTGTTCAAATAAAACGACGTAATTTTGTTGAAAACACCCGCAGCTTTTTACTCACGCTATCCGTCGGGATACTTCCACATTTAAAAATGGAACTAAGGAAGATTTACTTCTAAAAAAACACTCGCTGCGTCCTCCCGGACCAGCTGGGCCGGACCAGCTGACGACGACCCCCCAACAACCAATTTGCGCTCCGTGTTAGTGTGGGTTTCTATTTCCAAGCACCGCACCATACACCACGAACGTTTCAGCTATTTTTCACATCGCCGTGTTGCACCAAACAGAACGAGATCGCCGAAGTCAACGCAGCGCTGTCGTGAACCTTGGCTTGTGATTGCGCACTCGTGGACCCTGTGACTTCCTTCGCTTCCAAGCACACACGACGATAACGAATTATACTTTCCGCCTCCCGGGAACATCACAGGTGCACTTCTCCGGTCACGTATTCGCTACATCTGCTCGCAAATCGAGGAGCTTCCCCAATTCCCGTCTAACCAAAACAATACCGGCGCCATGTTAAACGTGCTTTGCTGCGAGAGTTTCTCCGACCAAACAAAAACAACGAAAGCAAACCGGCTCTCGCTTCCAGCGTACATCGGCGTTACGCAGTGGCCAGATGTTTTCTGTCAGCTCTAACTTAAAGATGACCCATAGATGCAGCAACACTGGCCGCCACAGAGCGCCGTAAATTCTGAGGAGGTTGCATGGGAAGCGGCGGCACCTTCGCTTGCAGTTGAAGGGTTGAAGCCAAAACGGGAAACCAACTGCAATGTCACGTGTTCAGATCGAGGGCACACTTTTTGTATCAATTTTAACGGTTTAGAACGAGTAATTACACCCATAACTTTTTTGTGGTGTGTAAGAAACTATTATCAAGACCCCTAAAATCAACACAAATCTCGGCGACACAATGGAAGCCACATTGCCATCGACCAGAAACAAAATGGCAGCGAGCACGGTAAGCGCCGAAAGCGCGGGGTTTGCCCCCGTCCCGCGGCATGCCGTAATTGCATTTGGTGCCTATCTGTCCCTGAGACATGTTTCTTTCCGCGGCATTTGTCTTCACGGACCTTTCTAGGTGTTTCCCCAAGCATTCCGATGCTTCGATAGCCGGCAATGCTGCGGTCGTCACCGGGGCTGATGCGTGTTTTCGAGGTCGGCTACACGGCTATCCGTGTATAACCGAACCAAAACACGTTTTTTACAACCTCGCATGATTTTTGAACGAATTACCCATTACTCAAAGTGGAAATATCTGGTAATTTGTGTAAATAGCGTGTTTTTCACCCCAAATATTCACTAAATACACGGGACTTGCTAACAGTGTAGTTAACACCCAATACAGACGAGGCAAAGCCAATTCAAGAGATCCACAGAAATTTGTAGATTTATGATGGATGGAGGGGCTGAGAGAAAATTGAAATCACGAGGAGGTACATCGTTTCGAGGCTTCGGAATTTTTACAATTCTTCAGGTATTTCAATTTGCTATTTTTATTCAAGCGAGGTAACCATGTTAAGACCAGGTCAAGCCAATACTGCCGCGTGCAGGGCCGAACAAGCAACACTAGGTGACAGAATTATAGAAGACACGCGTTTATTAGGGCGAATGTCTCATCTTTCAGTCGACCTTCAAAGTCCTTGAGCGAAAACACGTCGATAACACGAAGGCGACAAAAATACGTCAAAGAGTGCGTCAAAAGTGCGTCGTCAGAGAGCGCGCTGACTTCGGAGGTTCGCTATCACGTTTACGTGACCACTCAGGCGAATTAGAGGCAATGAAATTAAGAAGAATAACAAAGCGAGTTAAAAGGAATCAAACTGAATTTAGTAAATCATGTGTCTGTCTTTAATGCATCAGCGCTTGGGCTTTCGAATTCAAGTCTTTTAGAGGTAATATAGAAGACCCTGTTACTTTTCTTACTCGGTGCGTTACTTTTATCATTTTGTCCTAGTTTCTTCTTCTCTAAAGAGCCTGCTCAGTCTCGCCCCGAGCACGCAACGTAGAAGCTTCTTTGCCATTTTTTTTAGATAGTCACGCACGCTAGACAAGGAGCGGCGCGGGACCATATCAAGTAAGTGTTGCTTTCGCCTGCTGTTACGCCGCCAAATCGCCACCCGCTTTTCTGCTGTCACGACGCTCCATCTCTATTTTGTTTGGCACAAGTTCACCAATAAACCGTTTTTTTTTCCAGTTCATTATTTATCGTTTCTTCACCTTACTCCGTGACATTTCTGGTGGAGTGGCGGAGTACCGCAGCCCATGAAACGTACCCCCCCCCCCCCCGAGGCCTCGCAGCGCAAGCCCAATCCACTGCACAAGAAGACCGTCCGTGGAAACGACCAGACCCGTGGAAGCCGCCTTGTTGAAGGCTTGCCCCCGGGATTCGGTCCACTGCCAAATAAGACCCGCCAGTCGAGGAAGCCGAAAGTGAGCATGCAGCCAATCGTGGCAAACTCCGCCATTGGCTCCCTAGTCCTATATCTACGAAGACGTCGAAGACTGGTTGCAGCAATACGAACGGGTGGCGCTGCAGAACCAATAGACTCCACAAGAGCTTCTGCAGAACGTATATCTTTCCCTTAAGGGAACCGCGCGACGCTTGTCCGAAAATCATGAAGCGTCGCTTTACCAACTGGGGCTCCTCAAGGCAGAGCTGCGTCGGAGTTTCGCTAATCATAAGCGACGGGAAAGGACCGAAGTGCAACTACAGTCGAGAGCTCAAGGACCAAGCGGAAGCGTGGTAAGCTTTGTCAAGAACCATCTTCGACTATTCAACTTCGCGGATCCCCAGGCCGCAGAAGAAAAGAAACTGAGGATCCTTATGCGTGGTGCCAATGAAATCATTTTTGGTGGCCTTGTATGAAGCCTGTTACCACCGTCGATGGTTTTAAAAAAGGAGGCGACGAATATTGAGCGGGCCCTCCAAGCACGTGCCGTCCACTACCAGCGACTGCTCAACCTCGCTGTTCCTGCGCTAGCTTCGGCGTCGGTTCCAACCTCGAGGGTATCCGAGAGATCATCCGGGATGTCGTCCGAGAGGAGCTCCGAAAGCTGCTCCCCGCTGCTGTGCTCCTGCAGTCACTGTCAGTCTCCGAGATAATACACGACGAGGCACAGTCGGTCTTGCAGCCTGAAACTCACATCGACGTGCCAGTCCCCAGAGAAACGACGCTGCCCTACGCCGCAATGGCACGACGGCCGCCGCCACCAACCAGCCAGAACTAGCTCTTGGTGCCCGCTCGACGGGAAGCCCCTACGTCGCATTGCGCTCGACGCACTGAGGAATAAGCTCCGTACGTCCGAGCCGAATCCCCGGCGCCAAAGGAGGCGGACGTGTGGCGCACGGCTAACCAACGCCCGCTGTGATATCATTGCGGGGAAGCCGATCACGTCTACCGCTGTTGCCCGTACCGCCAGCTGGGTCTACGCGGCTTCCATCCCGGCGACCCGCTCCCACACTATGGTGAGCGAACTGGGAAGAGCGACGACTACCTACGACGTCCACTCTCTCCGATGCCTGCGCCTCGACGTGGGTCCCGGTCGCTCTCAGCACGATGATGTTCAGCTTCGCCGATGCATAAGCCCGGACGTGAAAGGCTGTTGCCCCTCGCTCCTCTTCAGGGAAACTAAGCTCGGCAACCCCTGAAGGTGGAGTTGCCGAAGACGACCGTCGGAAACAGCCTCCAAGAGCTCCGGAGACCTCCCACTCTAGCGACAAGAGGCATCGGAACGACGATACTGCAAACGTGATCAACAGCCTCAATGTTGTTATCGCCTGCCATGACGTGTCGGCACTCGTGTACACCAAAGCAGATTACTCTGTTTTGAGTGGGAAGCTTTCTCGCCGTTTTCAGAAAGTCACGATGCCTTGGAAAGGTCGGCAAATACGAACAGCCCGAAGACACCTCGTCATGCCCGTTTGGACGTGCACTGCTCGCGTCGAAATTCATGGGGAGACCTGTCCAGTCAAGTTCGTCGTCCTTCAGGACTGTGCGGGAGACGTCATCCTAGGCATAGACTTCCTGTGTGAGTACGGTGAAGTGATCGACCTTGGAGCAAGCAGGTTGAAGCTGCGAAAGCTCGTCCTACCTCCGGAATGATCCAAAACGAAGCCAGCCGCCGTCCACGTGAACCTGCCGCGGCGGACGAGTGTTATTGTGACGGTCATGACTGATGCAGTCGCCTGTAAGGAAGTCCTTCTGGAAGGCAACGTTCAACTTCTTCTCGGAAGGGGCATAAGCATCGCAAGGGGCGTAACGGAGTTGCAGGATACACGTACTGTGGCCCTCGTGACGAACTTTTGACAGGAGGAGCAGCACCTCACGAAAGGTGCCGCTCTAGGCCACGTAGAAGAACACCGTAACGCCGCCGAAATCGCCACAATGTACGATGAGCGCTGGCCATCTCAGCCGTACATTACACCGCCGCCGCAGCTCGACGTTAACCCCTAACTGAGTGCCACAGAACAACGACAGCTCAGGGACCTCCTCGCTGAATACCGCGGCTGCTTTGCGACGACGTCGAAAGTGCGCCAAACAACAGTTGCGAGATATAGCATTGTTACCAACGACGATGCGCTCCCTGTGCATCTACCGCCGTATCCGAGGCTCCCCAAAAGAAAACAATGGTTAATAATGAACAAGAGATGCTCAACGACGACATCATTCAGCCTTAAAGCAGCCGGTGGGCCTCTCAAGTGTTACTGGTGAAAAACAACGACGGAACGCTTCGATCCTGCGTAGATTGCCGGTGGCTCAACGCGGCGACAAAGCAAGACGTATTTACTCTCTCTCGCATGGACGACACACTGGACCGGCTGCGCCACTCCCGATACTTCTCGTCGATGAACTTCACGAGTGGCTACTCGCAGAATGAAGTTGACGAACGGGACCGAGATAAAACTGCCTTTGTCACGTTCGATGGGCTGTACGAGTTCAAGGTGATGCACTTCGGACTGTGCATGGCGCCAGCAACTTTCCAGCGTGCCATGGACACCGTACCGGCAGGTCTAACTGGCAGAGCTCTCTCGTTTGCATCGACGACGTCGTGGTATTCTCGGCCAACTTCGACAACCACTTGTGACGCCACCGAGACTTTCTATGGCAATCAGGACCACCGGACTCACCCTAAAACCGAAGAAGTGCAAGTTCGCCTATGGCGAACTGAAGTTTTAGGCCACGTTGTGAGCAACGAAGGTGTTCGTCCTGACACAGAGGAGACTCGCGCCGTTACGGCATTTCCACCGCCCACCGACAAAAAGGCCCTCCGAAGATTGCTGGGACTCTGCGCGTACTACCGGCGATTCGTTCGGGATTTCGTCAAGATTTCTGCGCCGCTCACGCACCTCAGCAAAGACGCCGTGAACTTCAAATAGAGGGGAAAAAACAACAAGCATTCGACGATCTAAAGCGGTGACTCCTGTCGCCACCAATTCTAGGCCATTTCAACCAATCTGCCGCAACGGAAGTTCACACGGACGCCAGTAATACAGGACTCGGAGCGGTACTGGTCCAACGACAAGAGTGCGCAGTCGGACGCTGTCGAACACGGAACACAATTACTCGACGACAGAGAAGGAATCTCTGGCCGTTGACTGGTCCATCACGAGATTTCGTCCGTACTTGTACGGAAGTCCTTTTGAGTGGTCACGGACCACCACTCGCTGTGCTGGTTAGCCAGCATGAAAGACCCATCGGTACGCCTCGCTCGATTGAGCCTACGACTGCAAGAATACAACGTGATCGTATTCTACAAGTCAGGCCGAACACAGAGCGACGCCGACTGCCTGTCTAGAGCCCCCGTCGAGTCAGCTACCGGCCGTGCCAAAGACGACAACGACGACGAACGCTATCTTGGCGCTGTGTGCGTCAGCGGCACGGCAACGCTCCAACGGTACGATCCTGAACTTAAGCACTGATCGATCACATGGAGGGACGAGGGGGAGCAATTCCCGGAGCCTTTTAACGTGCCCTACTGGCATTCGCCGTCCGGCAAGGTATTCTCTACAAAGAGAACTTTGAGGACAGCAACTCAACGTGCCTCCTGGTATTCCCTACAAGTCTTCATGAAGAGTTCTTCCAAGCCTGCCACGACGACCCGACATCTGGTCAGATTGGCTACAGCAGGACTCTCGCAAGTATCCGAGAGAAGTACTACTGTGCCAGGCCAACACCACCTAGACAGAAGGCCTCCGCATGGTCTTCTCTCCCTCTATGAAACGTCATCAGAGTCGGATCGCGCTAACTCAGCTATTGGGTCCGAGCCCGACCTTCGACGCGCTGATTGGACACGAGCCCCAGCCGAACACTGACGCAGAACTCGTGGCCAATCACAGGCCTCGATCGATCTGACTTTGTTGACGCGTGCGGAGGCCTTCTGTCTAGGTGGTGTTGGCCAGGCTCCCGAAGACTGTCCATTTCTACACACAATTATGCCACGAGTTCCAGTGACGAATAAACCGCCGACGAAGCCGGCAGCCTTCCTGCAGCTGATTGCGCCCCCGCTCTACCGCTTCAGCAGATTGGAATGGATCTACTTGGACGTTTGCCGCCGTCGACGCAGGGAAACCGTTGAATAATCGTGGCAACTCATTATCTCACCCGGTACGCCAAGACAAAACACTCCCGTCGGGAACCGCCTTGGAAGCAACCAAGTTCTTCTTTGAGTCTATCGTCCAACGACACGACGCTCCCAAGCGCTAATCACGGATCTAGGCTCATCGGTAATGGCGCAACTGACAGAAGAGATACTCCGCCTGAGCCACACCAACCACCGCCGAACCACGGCATACCACCCGCAGGCCAACGGGCTGACAAAGCGACTAAACAAGACCATCGTAACGTGATCTCGATGTGCGTGGACGGGGAGCACAAGACGTGGGATGACGTGTTTCTTTACTTCTAGTTTGCGTACAACACCGCGGTTCAAGAAACCATTGAGGTTACACCTTTTCAGCTGGTGCAGGAAAGAAAGGTGACACGATGCTCGACGCCATGCTGCCCCACAACCCGACGGACGACGGCACCGGCTATGCCCAGCTGGTAACCCAACGCGCAGAAGAGGTACGCCAGCTAGCCCGCTTTCGCATAAGGAACAAACAACGTGTCGACGCTGGCCGGTATAACCTTCGACGCCGCGACGTGGATTTCCGGCCCGGAGAGAGGGTGTGGGTGTGGACGCCCATTCGCCACCGCGGCCTCAGTGAGAAACTGTTAAAACACTACTTTGGACCCTGCGAAGTTATTCTCCACCTTGGGGAGTTGAACTACGAGGTGCCCCTTGACAGAACCCAATTATCAGGACGCCGCCAGCGACGACCCGAAGTCGTCCACGTAGTTCAACAGAAGCCGTTCTACGCGCCTTAGGGTTGTGACACTGCATGTTTATTTCGTCTCACCGTAAATTTTTTAGCCATTGTTGTTTTCCTTTTGCGTTCCATTGGAAGAGTGCGCTTTTAAAGGGGGGTTTAATGCCGCGCGCATCCCCGAACAAGCAACACTCGGTCACGGAAATCTAGAAGGCTGGCGTTTATTTTTACTCGGGGCGTAACTTTTAACATTTTGTCCAAGTTTCTTGTTTTCAAAAGTGCCTGTTCATCATGGCCCCCAGCGCGTGACGCTAGAAGCTTCTTTGCAGAATTTTCTATGTAATCACGCACACTAGATAAGGAGCTGCTCGGGATCTTGTCGAGTCAGTCTCGCTTGCCGTTACGCCGCCAAGTCGCCGCCCGTTTTTCTGCTGTCTCGACGCTCGTTCTTTTTATTTTGTTTGGCAGAAGTTTGCCTATTAAACCTTTCTTTTCAGTTTATTCATTCATCGTTTCTTCACCTTATTTGGTGAAAATACCGCCTAGGTTTAATATTCAAATCAGGGAAGCTTGGAAGTAGGCGAATGGCAAATCGAGATCAAACATGGCGAATCCAAAACATGGCAAAACGAGACCAAGCCAGGCCAAGACACGTCGTTCCTAGATATTTAATTGACGTAGGTATCCACCTTTGTTATGAACCCGCAGTGAACCCAGTCTAAGCCACACCAAGACTAAACGTCCATAGCTATTTATGCTGGTGCGGGTTAGCGGCGTATGTTAGAACAAAAGTCAATTTCACTTAATTTAGTCCAAGCCAGGACAAGTCAGAACGTACCCAGGCATAACCCTACGTCAGTTTCATTGTCGCACACAGTTGTCAGGCTCGTTTCCGATAGCAACACGACAGGTTTCTACGAAATTGGTTTCATCATTGGATAGACTAATGATATGTTTGCCCAATGACTAGTTGCCTGTGTCAGAGCCACCCGCGGCGGTCGATGCCACACGAAGCAAATGTGCCCGCCAAATATCACATGGCTGCCATCTTGAGTATTTATTACTGCTGTCGCGTTACGCCTGGTAATGGTTAGTGGGGCCTGAAGCATTAACTTGGCTGCCCTTCGGGGCGGTCGTTCGGCTACCAGTATTTGGTCGGTGGTCATTCGACAGAGATAGAGGTGGCGTGGTGTCTATCACATCTACAAAATCCCGTTTTTATTTCTACTAACGCTTAGTACGACGTTTCCAAGTGTGGCACGTCCAAGAACTGGCTTCATATGACTCCTCTTTGTAGGGCCCGTGGTAAAACCAACAGCGATTTTATATAAATAAGCAAACGAAACACGTTCTCGCGCAAATCGGGAAATTTAAAGCGTACGATAAAAACAAACAGACATAAAAGCCTTTAGCTTTCTACCCTAGTCCTTTGGCTTTCTAAGATTTCTATTTGTCAATCTCGGTAAAACATTTAGAAATCGTCGCAACTACGCACCTTTGCGTGATTAGCCAATGTTAGCGTGGCGAGAATACGCTGATTGGTAAACTGATCCTGTATAAATTATGTTCATAAATTTATTAGTATACCAATAAAGTATGAGCACATTTAAATACGCGCGTTTATTAAAAATATGTCCCTTATTTTTGGGTACGACGTTTGTTCACAAGCAGTGTGCTTTATTTGTTCACTAGCTTTGATTAAAGGACTCTTGCAGAGGCATCGTGTTATTCGAGCATATAAACGCCTCGGAGATTTTTCAAAATTTGCTCTGTATTTTTATTGGGTAGCGCCTGAATTGTTGTCTTTAGAAAATTGAGAAAAGGCATCTGGCAGGTGCCATCTTTAGTGTTCGTGCGTTTGATTTCTGCTTAGCTTGCCTTACGAACGTTCGCTAGCTCGGCTGTGAAGATCACACGAGATTTTGTATACAACAAAACGGTGTGTACTATTTTGGCTACTTTCTGCCTCGGTCAGTTCCATCCGTCAGTCTCGTGCAAAGCATAGAGATCTAAGAGGTATTTTGCGGGGCTGAGACACAACCAGGAATCTGCAATCTGCTGCTCCACAACAAACCATGTTCTTTCATTACACTCCCTTCCAATAAGTAGAGTGGCCGCAGGAAGCTTTGCGCAAGGAGGCATTAAAGAGATAAACAAGAAACAACATTAGGCCTCGTTCGTGCTATTCAGCTGTGTTTACGGTACCTAATCTCGCAAAAACAGCTGAAAGCAAGGTTTTTCTGAGCGAAACTTGTTTTCTATCGACCCGTTATCCTCTGTGTCCTTCTGAAGCATTATCATTTAATTAGAATTATCCTCCATGTCCTTTTGGAGAACATTCGCACAACCTTGGTGACGGGCTCATTAATAATTTGCGGAACACGTAACCAAACTCTTCGTAGCACTTAGACACAAATTAGGCGCAGCGAAAAGGTCACATTTTTCCTGTTCGGTGTGTCTTTTTTTATTTTCACTTTTACCTTCCTTTCTCTTTTCCCGATTCTGCTGGTCCTGTTTTGCCTCACGCGTTTGGTTTGTTCTGTTTGCTACATACCACTGGCAGGCGCGTTACGTGGGGTCGGACCGTGAATTAAGTGGTATTTTAAATATGCCCGTCGGTTTTGTAACAACGAAAAACCTTTCTGCAAAAATGGGGCAAGCGCTCAACGTCGAGTGTTAGAAGAATAACGCGTAAGCATTTATACCTTCTTTCTAGACTCATATTACAAAATTAACTATATTGTGATATCGGACAAAAGTGACTGGCACGGCGGCGAGTTCAAGAGCAAGTAGGTATACATGTTTTGATGATCAGCTTTATTTCACAACTGGTTAATTCATCATTGAGTCTATCGTTCATCGATGGCCACTATTAGAGTATGCCTGTTATGCCTCCCCTGTGTCATTTCGATCTTTTTGGTGTCTAGTCAAAACAATATCTAGGGAAAGCATGTTATTAGTGAAATACAGAAAGCAGAGCTGACGACAACATGCTGATGGCAAGATACACCCGAAACGAAGCTCTTCACTGACCGGTTGCTCTTTCGAAGGCGAACATCGCCTACATATCAAAACGTATACCATCCTGTAAATATTTTGTTTTAACCAAACCTTCATCTGAGCGTCTTTGACATGCTTGTCAGTTTATGCCGTCATTTTCGCTTTCTTTAATTCTTTGACATGAGAACTGCATCTCTTAGCTCCACGTTTAACAGAAACCCGTTACTTTTTATGGGCTTTCGATTGTTAGCATGCTAAAATTAAGCAATATTGTTTCACACGGGGCTAACGTACCTGACTCGGAGGGCCCATAGAGTGTATGTACTAAAAGAATTGTTAATAGTGTCCCGTATTATAATAACAAAAAAATCTTAAACTGATGAAAATCTAAATAATTTATTTATGAGTCAGTTCCAGACCAGTGTTCGAATTAATAAGCTGTGGTAAAAAAAGTATGTCGTGTTTTAAAGCGACCTAACCAAGCACTCTCAGCTCTTCGGGCCTAAAATAAGTTTCGAGCTCCCTAAATATTGTCTTTTTTTATAAAACGCTAGGCCGTCTGAAGTGGGCTTTGGCATTTGAGCAGTATAAAACGTATTTCAGTACACCTGAAAACACCAAAGAAGGTATTGCAAAGCACTGTTAGTCGCCATTGCACACTCTTCCACGCACACTATCGGGAAATGGCTTTTGCTGTTCGCCGTGAAAGATGTTGAGCTGAATGGAAGTAGCATCTCGCACAAGCATAATGAATGGCTGAGCTCTTAGGCGCCGTGCGCCTTCACCTGATCCAGAGGTCGTTCGGCTCCCGATGCTGTCTTCAACTCAACGAGAAAAACCCGAGAAACGTACATACGCCAGTGGAGTAAAACGTCGTCCAAGAGCACTTGTGGCACATATGACTACACATAAATGTAGCAACAGTGTCACACAGCAAAAGAAGAGTGTCGCCGAAACATCGAATGTGGATGCACCGCGTGCAACAGCGAATGTTCGATCCTCAGCGAACCATATCGTCCATCGACTTGTTCGGAATCTGTGCCTACGCCACGATTTTCGTTTCGCCAGCAAGGTGATACAAGTCAAATATTGCTACCGATCTTCTTCCTTCACCGCATCGGGCAAGCCAGAACATCGGGGTGTCCAACATGTGAAGGTGATGAAACAATTGTTCACCCATTGTGCGACTGTCAAATCTAAGACGCGGAAAGAAAAGACTTCAAGAGTACGTTGTTGCAATTTGAGAGCCAACCGTTTTCTATCATAAAAGTGTTCGGCACCTGGAGCAGCCCTCAGGAAGCAGCGAGGGCTACAAATGTTTTTCAGCGTTTCCTAAAGATAAAGCGGGTGAACTTCTGCCTCTAAGGGACACACGTACTTTATTTGTAATGTGTTTTATACTTTGTGCTCTCGTGTTACTATTTTTTAGACGTGTTCAAATTTTTATATTCTCCTATCCTTTCCATTCTCTTTTAATTCCTCACAACCCCGTCCCGGAAACAAAGTAGCACACCAGGACTGTTAACCTAGGTTAACCTCATTGTACTTCCTAATCTGACCCTTTCTCTCTCGTTTTCTCCCTCTCTCTCTTTTCCTTGAATGCAACAGGATTTGGGATGCCCGCTGAAGCAGCAAGACGGGAACCTCGAGCCAAGGCACGTCCTCTTGGAGCAGAATGCACACATTACAACAGTCTGGAAGAAAAAGCGGCCGCTGAGTTGGCACTTTCGACGATGCCAGAGGCTTTGTTTGTAAAAGATGTCTTCCGACACAGGATAGAACCGCATTCTTTGGTGCTCCCAAAGGTGTGATGCGAATGGGATTCGCGGTGGTGCTAGGCGGCTCTGATTGACCCCAATGTCCGCAAGCGTCGAGCAGATTAGCTAACGTAACGTAGAAGGAAACCCTAACGTAGAAAGAAAACATATTGCTCTACGGTCGCTTGGAACGGGCATCCAACTGCACGTTCGACACTGCTCCTCTACCCAAATGTTTCTGATGTGCCTGAGAAAAATATCACAAGAGCCGCAGGATAATAATTTTTCGAGTAGCCGCGAAACTGGTGGTTGAGTGGAGAAGTGCAGGCTGAGGCCGGCGGACGCAGGTGGCGCTCCCGTCGCGGCGTTGGAACCCATGCCTGCTATAGTTTCTATGAACTGGATGAATACAAAGCGAGCTGAACATATCCGGTGGCTGCCGTATCTATTCTTGCTGCTGTGCCACGCCAGGATCGTGGCGAACACCAGCGTTATGACGTCATTGGGAGGACGCACCAAAAGGCAGCGTAATCAGATTCAGAATCTATTAACACCAATCTAAGCTCGAACAATTCGTTTCAGGTTTTCCGTCTTTCCGCGCAATGTTGATGGATGGAAAGTTTTGTCATCCAGCATTTTTCAGAATGATGTTTTTGGCGATTTTGCTTATGCTTTGTATTCTCGAATATTGTTGCACTTGACATATAAGCAAATTTCGAAATTAAAAATTATTTCGTTTTTGGACTGTAATATTTACTTTACATAGTTATTAATAAACAATAAATCTTTTGTAACTGTAAGTGTATTTGTGCATGGAAATATGGCTCAACGTTTTTTCTTTCTTGTTTTTTTATTACAGACAGTATTTTTGTATGTACTGTTTTTTTTACTCCTGCTTGGGTCAACTATTGGAATGCAGTGTTACAAATCATGTTTATAAAAGAAAAGAAAGACACGCTAAGTGACCAATTGAAGGAGCATTCCGGCATGAGACAGAGCATTTCTTAAGGGAAGCTGACGCACTTCTTTCAAAAAATGAGATAAAGGTTGATTCTTGCGTAGTTTTATCCGGAGATTCGGAATATCACGATCGTTTTCCCCGAAGATGTAAGAGAAACGCGAGAAAACACACACAAAAAAAACTTCAACCAGGGGGGGCGTCATAAGAGGATCTCTCGGCCGCCAAGCGTGTGTCGTAGTGATGCAAAACTATCGATAAATCGACTATCGATACTATCGATAGTTTTTCCAAAACTATCGATAGTGTCGCGGAACTATCGATAGTCGACTATCGATAGTACTATCGATAGTTTTTCGATAGTCGACTATCGATAGTACTATCGATAGTTTTTCGATAGTCGACTATCGATAGTTTTTCGATAGTTGACTATCGATAGTACTATCGATAGTTTTTCGATAGTCGACTATCGATAGTACTATCGATAGTTTTTCGATAGTCGACTATCGATAGTACTATCGATAGTTTTTCGATAGTCGACTATCGATAGTACTATCGATAGTTTTTCGATAATCACTATCGATAGTACTATCGATAGTTTTTCGATAGTCGACTATCGATAGTTCTGCGACATTATCGATAGTTTTATTACTATCGGTAGTCCGATTTCTGGCGACTATCGATAGTACTATCGATAGTTTTGCATCTAGAGCGAACACAGTTGCCGCACCGCCGCTCGCCTCCCTTCCTCCTCTCTTCACCCAAACTACCGTCTTCGGCATCACTGAAAGCTGAACCAAAGTTGGGATGGTATAGGCCCTGTCACACTGAGGCAACAGTTGGTCAACTCTATCCGGCAACACAAGGAAATCGTGTTGCCGGCGACCCTGTCACATCGCGGCAACAACAACAGTCGGACAACATGTTGCTGCCGCCCGGTAACCGTGTTGTCTGATTTGTTGTCTGACAACCCTGTTATACCGCGCTGACGGCGGGGACAACACGAGGAACAACGAGGAACACTCCGCCATCTTGATTGTTTACCTTTGTTTGTGTGCGGCGCGGCGTCGCTGGAAATGTGACACTGCAAAGTGCTAGTGCGTTCGAAGGGCCGGAAATTACGACGGGACGGCATCAACCAGTGACTGTGATTAGAAAACTTGACACGGGGAGTATTTTCCACTCTTTATTTTATCAAAATGTTACAAGAATTACAAAGTTGAAAAGGTAATATCAAATGATAGGGTAAAGATAAAATCGGACATAAAGATTGAGACGGAACTGTCCCTTGAATACAACAAGCCTTACCTGAGGATACACGACCGGAGAACGAAGGAAATCACACTGATTGAGGTTGGCATCACCAACAAGAACATCCTGGCCAAGACCGAGTTGCGAAAATCTCAGAAATACGACGTACTGAAAAATGAGCTCAAGGTAATGTACCCCGGGTGCAAAGTAATTACAGTACCAGTGGTGATGACATGGGATGGACTGGTGACAAGACATTTCAAGGGATATATGAAACAGCTCGAAGTCACCGACAGGCTGATGGCATACATGCAGCCGGTAGTCTTAAAGCGAACCTGCGAGAGCATCCTGGAAGACTACCGAAGAATACAAAGAGGGGACTGGCTGGAGGATGAGGTGGACGAAATGATGGCTCAGCTCGAGACGCAGCCCGCAGGGCCAGAACAAGGAGCTCAATTAATGCCTAGATGAGCTTCATCTGAAAGTAATTAATTTGACGCATTAAACAATCTGTTTATCAAAATGTTCTTCATTCGCTAACAAAGCGGAAAGCCCTAACCAAGGAAAGTGAGATCGCCGATATATGTTCGGGATTTGCGCCACCCGGTATGAAGTGTTTCTGTCCGGTTCTATCTTTTGTGCAATTCATATTTTACTGTAAAATTGAGTAAGCACCGGCAGGACCCTAAAGCGTCTTTTGTAGCGTGGTGTTGAGCTGAACAGACAGCGTTTCAAAACTGCGACACCGACACGATCGGCCTTCACAACAATCGATGGAATAAAACTTTTCAACGCTTTTACCTACCGCCTGCTATGTGATCGCTTCATTCCCCAAAACGTCCTGGGTATTTTTGAAACAAATCAGATGTCTGGTAGCGGCTGTTTGCAAGTTCCAAACATCAACAACCATGATCAGAGCGGTCTTTTTAATGCTTGGGTTTTTTAATCTTCGCTTTCCAGGATTATTTTTATTATACTTTATCAGAGGGTGAGTAGGCATGCCATTTTATTTCACTAGCAGTAATGTGAGCTGGTCTCTCGACGGTTCTAATTTCAACACCAGTCTGAACGTTCAAGACCCTAGCTGTGACCATTTCGACAATCGCTTTCCGTAATTACACTGTAACAACATTCACAAAAATATTTTAGCTGCATGCCAGCCTTAGTTATTATTATCTAACGTTTTCCAAGCCTTCATTTGAGTAAGACGTTATTCATAGGAAACTAGCTCTGTCATCGAAGCCATCTATCTTGTCGTGTTGCCGGCCCGAAATTCGCTCAGCCAGCAGTCAAGGCAACACACGTTGTCCAACACAAGTTGCTGCTGTTTTTGTTGCCGAAAGCTGTCATACCGAGGCAACATTTTAGTTGTCGTCCATGTTGTGCTGCTGTTGCCGCGATGTTACAGGTTTGTAGGACAACACGGGGAGCGAGCAACAAGTTGCCCGACTGTCGGACAACGTGTTGTGTTGCTGTTGCCGTAAACTAGTACTAGTGTCGCAAAACTATCAATAGTAAACCGTCGACAGAACTATCGATAGGTTTACGATAGTCGACTATCGATAGTACTATCGATAGTTTTTCGATAGTCGACTATCGGTAGTACTATCGATAGTGTTTCGATAGTCGACTATCGATAGTACTATCGATAGTTTTTCGATAGTCGACTATCGATAGTACTATCGATAGTTTTTCGATAGTCGACTATCGATAGTACTATCGATAGTTTTTCGATAGTCGACTATCGATAGTACTATCGATAGTTTTTCGATAGTCGACTATCGATAGTACTATCGATAGTTTTTTGACTATCGATAGTCAGATTTCTGGCGACTATCGATACTATCGATAGTACTATCGATAGTTTTGCACCACTAGTGTGTCGCCATAGGGTCGCGCGTGCAATCACAAGCTTGCCCGGTATATCCCCCCCCCCCGCCCTCCACTGGAACCAGTCATGACGTCTTTTTTGCTCTTTTTAAAACTATCAAGAGTGCGCATGCCTAGGTTTGATAGGCGGTGAAGATGCGCTAGAGCGGAGATTCCGAAAACTCCTTTTGCCACGTCACGTTCCGGGAATGGGGGCCCTCAGCGTTACTTTGAAAATTATTTTCTGCAGCCTTTATGCACCAAATTGAAAAAGAATTTCGGTGTTCGAAATCTTGGAGGTCAAATAAAGTTGATTTAGATGTGTTTCATCAAATACAAAGCCGCCTGAGCTTCCTTTTAAGTAGGGGTGTGCGAATATTCGGAATTTCGAATACGAATCGAATATTTTCCTTATTCGAAACGTATTCGATTCGAAAATTGCATATTCGGAAGTTCCCGAATATTCGGTCAAAGCCGAATATTCGGAAAAAACGGCGAATATTCGCACAAACTGCGAATATTCGAGCAAGTAACGAATAATCTACCTGCCACGCATTCCCCTATGAATATGTTTATTCACTGAGAAAGGCGTATGATGCGTTATCGGTCTGCTCCGTTTCTATCTGTCCGATGGCAGCAAGACAGGATCAGTTTAAGTTTTCTTTTCACCAAGTCCTTTGTTGTGTGGCACTTTTATAGCAATATGTGATGTAATTGCGCGTTCTATAAATTGATACAATAAAATGAACCTCGAGAGTGAAATATAAATATGAAGTATTTCTCGAAAGTGTTATCTAATATAAATGTTTGAGAAGTAAAAAACCGAAAAAGCTAGGTGCGAATAGAACATTGCATCGCCATTGATAACAACTCCTGCCACTCCCGCGCACTCAAAACTAGGGATGCCGCGAACCTGCCCAGGTTCGAGTTCGACCAAGTTCGACTTTTTCGAACCTTCAACGTGATGTTCGACCAAGGTTCGACTGAAGTTCGACTGTTTGTGTGCATGCGCGAAAATTAAAAAAAAAAGCTAGTTGACTCCATTTGGCGGAGGAAAAGTGCAATATTGGTTGGGTTTATTGGCATCACTGGTTCACATTAATAACTAATGAAAGCGTTAAAAGCGCATATTTTCGCTTTTATATGGTGTAAACATTGGAAACCATTTTATGAAATATAAAATAAAGTACTTTCTAAATTATTTGTTTTCCAAAATTCGAAATATTCGTGTAGCAGCGGGGAAATTTGTCCATAAGTCGAACCTCTTCGAATTTTAGTGAAATTGCGCAGGTTTCCCAAGTGAAAGGGTCTTTCTACTGGCGAAAATGTTGTCACGGAACGTAGGGAGCGCTTACTTTCTGAACACGTTGAGCAGTTAATTTTCCTACACGATAATTTGTAACGAGTGCATTACTAGAACTATCTTTAGCCTGCTGCAGCCCAGTAAAATGCAGTAGCATTGATTTATTTCAAAAAGGCAATAAAACCTGCTGTTACCACTTGTTTCGCCATTTTTTATTACTAGACACATATTCGATATTCGATTCGATATTCGAAGCCCGTTTTTTGTCTTATTCGTATTCGATTCGTATTCGAAAATTTCAATATTCGCACACCCCTACTTTTAAGCCAAGAACAGAAAGCTTGAATGGGTCATTCGACGTCGTGCCAAACTTGTTGCACAGATATTAAAGCTCAAATTATGTAATGCTAAGTTGTCAGGCGTGATGAAGCCCTGCTTTTGAACTGCGGCGAGAAAAACGTGGTAGCACGTCCGATCGCTATTTAACAGTTCAGTAGGTAGCAGTAATCTCCACACTGTGCTAAATTATTTAGAAAAATGCGGTGGCTTAGCTCGGCTACGCCAGGATATACGTAGCGTGAGCTTATGCGCACAAAATGAGAGTCGCTATCAAGCGGCTCCGGTGCAGCGTCAGACTTGGCTACTGCGCAATG
>JAZHYW010024059.1:0-81943 GCA_037355805.1 Ixodes ricinus
TGCTTCGTTCAGTTGTACAACTCACCATGAACTCTCTGCTGACTTTTTATTTCTCTCTTTCAAGTGTTTGCACGGCATAATTGATTCACCTGAGCTCTTGTCATTGATTTACGTTCGTTGTTGCCATCGCTATTACACTGTGTATCTACTAGTGCTTTTTATCCACTTTCTTTGTCAAGTGAGGTTAAATCCAATCGCCCCCGCATGCAGTCTAGATACACCACGCATCTTCTCATAAACTTGATATATTTGACGCCAACATTTCGGGTTTTCGCGCATCATTGAGATTATTGTTATAAAGTTGGCAATATATTTTTTTCCCGTTGATATAGATGTCTCATCGATTGCTCCCTGGTAGCAAATTTGTGCAGATGCACTACGTCGGGAAATGATAAGTTGTATACCTATGACGCACTAAATTACACTTCTTCACTTAATTTCTGTTTTTGTGTTCAAATCGCTTTTTCTGCTTGTATTTTCTGCCTGTATTTTCCCTTCTGTCTTCTGTGTTGACTTTGTCTGGTGGGTTTTCATCGTGTATCAACACAAAGGCCCAGCGAGCTGTTCTCTGGGCTTAGCGCAATAAGCAATGTACATTCATTATTATTATTTAATTAATTAACAGGTACCTCCAATGAGCCTATAGGGCAATTGTACGTATGTTACTCCAGGTATAATTACATTTCAATTATGTAATTATAATAATAAAATAATATATATAATTCCAACTTATATATAATATTTTATTAATATAATAAAATAATGTATTAAAATTAGTAATATTTACTAATTTTATTTATTTATAATTATGTTTATATATTATAATTATTAAGTTATAATTTACAAATATATGTATTTATAATAGTATTAATAACCCGTGTTGCAGACGGGCATCGCTAGCTCGTGCGGAGGCTAAGCCCCAGCTATCCTGGGTATTGTGACTGCCTTGGGACATATAACGTGTTATCAATTTAATGTTTTATAACTCATAGGATTTGCACTGCCAACCGTGGCAGTGCAAAATCTATACCACAGGTGGTATACTGGCAAATGTAAAAATATATTAACAATTATTATTGTTTATTATATTGCAGATATATAAATATCGGCGCCGCTTAAAATTAATATTATTATATTATATATTAAATATAATAAAATATAAACTTAATATTTAATATTAATAAATATTATTAATATTAATTTAATTTATAATTAACTATTGTCATTATTTATTATATACAATGAATTAATAACAGTATAAAAATAAAATTATTATTATAATATTTTTTTGAGCATGGCCTAGTATAATTTATAAATTATATCAGGCCATACCAATTAAGTGTAATATGTACTCTCAAAGTACATGTACTAAAATAATATTGATTATTATTTTATAATTCAATATAAATTATAAATATAAATGGTACAATTAATAATATTAATTGTAATTAATATTATTAATTATATGTTTTACATGGTATTAAATATAATATTATTGTTAAAAGAATAATAATACATATTATATTATGTATTCATTTATTTATTTAAATGAATATATAATAATGAATTTTAATAAAAAACAAGATTCAACTAGTACATATACTATTTAAATTTATATAATATATATTATATATTATAATTATACTAATATTATATACTATAATTATTTTAATTAATTGGCACGTTAATAAATATGCAAATGCCACGTATATAAATATTATATAATAATTAATATTATTATATAATAATATGAATGTAATAATAAAAAATATTACCATTATAATATAAAATAATTATTATAATTATCAGTTAATAGATCATAAATACATTTTTTATAATCAATTATACAATTATTATATAATTGTATATAATATAATATATATATTATATTAAATAATTATGTATTATGTTTATAAATATTGGCCTTTTCCAATTATAATATATTTGGAAAAATATACTCCAAACCAACCCATTATTATTAATTTTATATATAATTTATATATATTATTATTATATATTATAATTATGTGTTGAAACTTAATTAAATCCAGTTAAATTAAATTGTACTATAATATGGTTATTTCCATATTATAATATTAACTATATTATAATTAACATTTTAATTATAATTATATAATTTATATTGTTACAATATATTATTATAACATATAAATTATAAATAAATTTATAATTTAATTATTAATTAATATAATATAATAAATTGGTATAAATATTGTTAATATATTTATATAATAACACTCATCTAATAACACATTTAGCACTCATCATTGTCTGTTGCGACTCTTTAGTACTCATTGTACGCTCTAGACTTGAATTTGCATCTGTTATTTTGGAACTCTATCTCTAGTACAGCGAGTGAAAAAATTGAACATATACAAAAACGATTTGTGCGGATTGTCTATGACAGATATTTTGGTCGTAAATGTTATTTTCAATATAATTTAATTTTATCCAAACTAAAACTGTGCACTCTGCATAACAGGAGATCTGTCCAGGATGTTAAGTTTTTGCACAGGTTGATCCATGGGTCCATAGACAGTCCTTCACTTCTTGCTTCTTTACACTTCCGCATTCCCGTCAGTGCTAACTCTAGAAATCTCAGAGTTTTTATCCAGATATTCATAGCAACTTGTCACCCATATCACGAATTCAACATGTTTTAGACACGAAGTTTTGCAATGTTGATATTTTTTGTACAAAATTGCCTCTTGTTTGTACAGGGTTGCTCTAAAATTGGCAAAACTGTTTGCATGTGTATTAATGTAAACCATATGTATAAGTTTTAAAACATGTGTATAATTTGAAGCATGTATATTTGTTACCATTATGTATTTTGTGCTTCGTGCTTTACCCCAAAGGCCTTTGAGCTGTTGGTAAGCACGCGAAAATAAACATTGAATTGAATTGAATTGAATAATTAAATATATATAATATATATTTATTATGCTATTGTTATATATTATAACAATAGCATAATATGTAATTATAATTATATAATATAATATTATGTAAATATTAATGCAAAATAAACTTAATAATATTAATAAAGTTAATACTTTATTAATAATTATTAAGACCCAAGTATATATAAATTATTGATTATTATTTATACTAATAATTATTAGTATAAAAATTAATTATAAAGCATTAATTTATATTAATGCTTTATAATTAATTATACTTATATAATATATAATAATTAAAACATTTATGTTTATAAATTGTCAACACGGGTTGGCCTGGAGGCAGTGCAATACCCACTGCCTCCAGGTTATTTACTGAATTATTTTATAAAAATAATAAAAATATACGTGGCCCGATGTGTAATATAGTAAATATTTAAATATTTAAACACCGGTTAATAATAAAATATTAACCAGTATTTATATTAATTATAAATGATATTAATTTATAAATATAATATACCGCATTAATGTATAATTTTAATACATTTTAATTATTATATTATTATCTATATAATATAATATAATGCTTTATAGGGCAATGTAAATTAATAACCATAATAATATTCAATAATTATATATTGATTATCACATATATTATTTTATATGTGATATTAATTATATTAAAAGATAAAACATGTTATTGTTTTTTGTGTTTTTTGTAAAATTAATTATATTTATAATATGAGGCAGTGCAATACCACGTGGCAGTACAAATAGTGGTAAAAAAACAAAATAAATAATATATTGCAGTGGATAATATACTATATTATCCACTACAATATTAATATTAAATTAATATTGTAGTGGATAAATAAATATTATTTATCCACTACAATTAAATTTAAACACTGTGGTTTAAAATTGTATTTTAAACCACAGTGCAATGCCACGGGCCATGGTATTGCACGGTGGTGTCTGCCATATATTTATTTATGTACGTTAATTATTTTATTTAAAATAATGCATAATATATAAATAATACATATATTATGTATTATTTAATTTATATATTATAATTATATATATAATATATAAATTATAATTTTATAATTTAACTAAATAATAACCTTACAATTAATATAATTTATAATGTTTATTTAATATATTTAATTATTATAATTTTATTAAATTATATAAGTTATAATTTAATAAAATTACAACTTATATAATTTTATTAACATAATATCGTATATATATAATTAACTAAAATAAAATTTTAGTTAATTATATATATATTATAAGTATAATTATAAGTAAATATAATTATACTTATAAAATTATTTATCAAAATAATTAAATTGTTAATTTAATTATTTTGATTAATAATTCTAAAATAATTATATTATATTGTTTATGTAATATATATTATGCGGCACTTTATATTATTGTATATATATAAGTTAATTGCATAATAATATTGTATTATATTAAATATATTAAAAAAATATAAATAAATATTAATAATTAATTAATATTAAATATATTTATTTAGTTGAATATTATATAATCGTTATATATTTAACATTTATAATAAAATTGTTACGACAATATATACAAATATTAAAAATTACAAATTAAACTAATAATTGTGCCTGGTTTAATATTAACTTATTAATATACTATTGTATTATGTTATTATATTCACTAATATAATAACATAATGCATTATGTTATTATATTATAATGATATATAATATATATCATTTAATAATATATTATAAGTTATTATAAAGAATAATTATAATAAAAATAGTTATTATAATATATTAATGTATACAATACCGGGTTGTATACATTAATATTAATATATACAACCCGTATTGCATTTGTATGCCAATTTTATTATAATATTAATAATAAACATTCAATTAAATATTATTTATTTGAATAACAATTAAATAATATTTAATTGTTATAATAAGGTTATATTCATCATTATTATTATTATTATTATATAATATTATTATAATAATATTATTTTAAATTATTATTATTATTATAATATTATATAATTATATTATATATTAATAATATAATTATATCATAAAACAATATATATTATTAAATAACATATAAATTTAATATTTTACTAATTTATTAATCATTAAATAAATATTAATAATTAATAAAACTATCAATATAAATATACATACTTTATTTATAATATAATTATAAAATGGAAGTATTGCAGTGCAATACCGGTATCCCAAATATAAAATTATAATTATACGTAAATAAAAATTATAATATAAAATATAATTTTATATTATAAAAATAATTTACACATATAATTATAAATAATTATTTAATTATAAATTAAAGATTTAATTTAATATGGTAAAAATAATTCAAAAAGTGTTTAAAATATGTGGTTTTAAATAAGACAATACCAAATAATTATAATTAATTGATATTAATCTAATATAATAATGTATTCTGAAAATTACCAACCATTAATACAACTCGTAATGCATAGGCAATGCACTTGGCCTGGAGGCAGTGCAGTATATGCACTGCCTCCAGACCAGCCCGTTATATGTGTTGCATATAACGGGTTGGTTATAATATAAAATTTCGTATATTTATTTATAATATACAAAATAATACTATTAAATATTAATAGTATTAATATTAATAGTATTAATATTGTAAATATAAATATAATTATATTATATTATATTTACAATATAATAAACTATATTGTAAATAATTTTATTATATTTACATTTAAATAATATTTAAATGTAAATATTATTAATATTGTAAATATAATATATTTATATTATATTATATTTATAATATAATAAATTATATTGTAAATAATGTATTATAATAATATTATAAAAAATTAAATAAATTAAATAAAATTTATTTAATTTTAATTATATAATTTATTAGATATTAATTGTTTAAAATCTAATTATTAAATATTATATAATTATATTGTTTCACGCCAACCCGTAGAAAATTGCACGTATTATAATTTATTTTATATTATATGCTTTTATTTACTTTTTGATATACTGGTATTTTTACCAGTATATAATGTTATATTAATAATATTCCAATATATTTACATTTTGCCTCCGTGGCAGTATACTGCCACGGAGGCAAAAATAACATTATCACGTGTTGTTCAATACGTGATAAATAATAAGTATTGTAATATACAATACTTATTATAATTATATATAATATTATACAATTATATTAATATTAATGTAAATTATATATTAATTTATATTAATATATAATTTAATATATATTAATATAAATTTATATTATATATTAATATAATATAAATTTTTGCAATAAAACATGATAATTGGAATAATTATATCTAATTAGTTTAATTATAATATTTAATGTATGTATATATATAATTAGGATAATTAATTTGAAAATAACAACAAAATGTGAATTGCAATATTAAAAAAAATAATAACCCGGTTAAACTTATATATTAATAACATAATTATTATATAAATTAAAGCATAATATAAATTGCGCATTCGAAAATGCGCAATTTAATTATTAATAATTTAATTTATTTATATATAATAATAAATTAATATAAATTTAAATTATAATAGGTTAAATTACCGGGGTTGGCCTGGAGGCAGTGCAATACAGGCACGGGTTGGCGCGGAGGCAGTGCAGCACGAGGCAGTGCACTAACCATTATAATATAATTACTAATTTATGTATAATACAATTTAATATAATTAAATTTTATTAATAATTACGGGGTAGCACTGGAGGCAGTGCATATTTATATATTAATTATTACTACATTTATGATTAAATTGTATATATTATACTAATTTACATTAATATTTTATAATTATAAACAATTATAATATAATATTAAATATATTTAATAAATATAATATATTTTTGTAAATTTATTTAATTGCTATACAACCCTTACAAATTATAATTTGGTAAGGGTTGTAAATTGTCAACTGCGGGTTGGCCCGGAGGCAGTGCAATACCCACTGCCTCCGAGGCCAACCGTATATTATGATCCGGTTATAAATTTTTATCTTATTAAATAATTGGTAATATGTTGTTAATACATATATATATGGTATACTTGCAATCAGGGACTCAAACCGTAACCGTAACCGAAACCGAAAACCGTTTAGGAACGAAATTTTTTCAGTAACCGTAACCGGAACGAAACCGTTATTTAAAATTTATAAAAACCGTAACCGTAACCGTAACCGAAAATTATTCACCGGTAACCGGTTTTAACCGATATTAACCGAAATATAAAAATATTAGTTTTTCTCAAGTATGACCTGAAGGAGAGATCTTTAAATGCTGTGGCCATTTGACAGAGATACTCTCGGCGAGTGGTGCATCTGGTAATATATTTCCGTTCAATCTAACTTCAGGATTAAGAATACTTAGTTGGACTCAGTGGTCGAGCTTATAATAAAAAAAAGTCTCTGTTTCTAAATCTGCCACACTCCTACATCGCTACATGTATTCACTACGTGTTGCCTTCAGGGTATTAACTAATAAGTTAGAATTCTCAGATGTCCATCAAACTCAGTTCTATCAAAACCACCGATGTTCCTGACATGCAGTAGCCAGTTTGAATAAACGAGGTAAATTGACCATCATGCAGAGCTGGCGCAAAAAAAAAAAAAACCTGGTGTTCATTTAGTCTGAAACGTGTCGCGAGCGACGATATTGAAACAACACAGAAAGAAAAAAAATATCAGAGGTTCGACATTGGCGCTTTGTATGATATATATATATATATATATATATATATATATATATATATATATATATACCGGGAGCGACGGAAGGAACGAGGAAACGTCCGAAGGGTTTCCGAGTTTTTTCTTTTCCTGCCGAGACTCTCTTCCGAACCCAGTGGCAGCCACCGGCACTGCCACGCATCTCAGCATGACAAGAGAACAAGCCAAGGAGAAGGATGCCTCGTCGTCGAACGCGCCAACGCACTTGGCCGCCGATGACGGAGCCGCCCTCGTCCAACAGACAGGGGATGCCATTTCTGCCTCCTTCGCCTCAACCTTGGGAGCTGCCCCGCTTCCATCGTTGATGCCAAGGTCGGTCTCGCCCCACACGGCCAGCAGTCTCAACAGTCCCTGTCGCAGAACTCTTAGCGCGAGCTATTCGAACGTCAGCACGGTGAGCTCAAACATCTACAGACGCGCCAAGAGATCGCTTCTAGCATCGCCGGGGCCCTTTCCATGCTTCCGCCGGAGGCATGGCTTCTACGGGAATCATTTCTACGAGAGTCACCAACGCGATCCGACTACCTGCACTGGAGCCCCACCGCCCATTCCAGAAGCGAGGGTCCGTCAGGCCTACGACATTCTGCGCGACCTCGCCCAGAACACCAGAAGTTTGTCCACGAGAGATGTCCACGAGATCCGTCATCTCAACCCGTATCGGTTCTACTGGGATACCATGCTCACCGAACACCAGCACCTCATTTTCGATAGACTGGAACTTTTCCACGTCGTCGCCAGAGGGAACTAGAGGACGTCTATAGTATCCCAGACGTACAGGCTCGAGTCCGAGGTTTTCAGAGAGCTCCCCGACCAACTACCCAACCAGCCTCGACGCGGACGCCACACGTCTCGTGGTCCCGCGAACACCAGCTACCGCCCAGGCACCAAGTTCAAGAGGCCCCCCTAACTGTGAGTCCGGCAGCTACCCTGGGTCTTCAAAACCCACCAGTGCCGTAATCGACGGCACGGTCGTCTGCTCCTGGACGTTTTCCCGGTCGAGGACGTTCTCGCCCATGCATTTTGCGAAGCTGGCGTCTCTGCTTTTTCTTGCCCGTGCTTGATGTATGGACCGAAGAAAACGACCCATTGGATCCGGACTCGACGGCCACCGCCGCAGAGCGAATCCTGGCGTGGCTCAGCAGGACCGACAGTGTCATCGCGCCCCACGCCGATGACGACTCCTTCGGCACGTACGATGGCGAGGAGGAAAACCACACCAACACAAAGGAACACACTACAAACAAACAAAGCGACGTCGAAGACTCCGATTCGGACCTGGGTAGCACTGCCTACAAGTCGAAAGCGATGGGACCTCCGCCGCCAGTCCACCCGACCCAGTAGGCACCTCAAGTCGACTGGGCAATGTTTATTGAGGCATAGTTTTCACGGGCCGCCCGACTTCGGCGCACTTTCCATTTGCTGCATGAAGGCTTCTTGCTTTACGGCCCGCCCACCTCTCCCTGACCAGGTCCCCACGATCGATGCCGCCAGAACCAACATGTTGGCGGCATCATCGAACGCACGTGGTCTGTACTTCAACCCCGTCTTCCTCGTATCCAAGTCAGCCACCGAGTCCCGCTTTGTTTTGGACTGCGCAGCACTTACTCCTTACCTCCAGGCACCTCAGTTCCGCCTGACTCCGCTACCCCAGGCCATCAAAGTAAACCTCCTCCCGCTTCAAGCGTATATGGTGAAGCTCGACATTGCCGAGGTCTTTTACCATATCGCGCTTCATCCCTCCTCCCGTAACCTGACCACATTTAGAGTAGGCCGCCGTTACCGCCGTTTTTGCCGTATGACCTTCGTGATACACCCGGCGCCGTTTTACAGGCAGCTCTTGGCAACAACCATTGCCAGGGTTGTTGGCAACAGCCATTGCCCTGTCTGGCGCGCGTGGACTCTGGGCTTGGTCTCACATAGACAACTTTTTGTGCGCCCGTCCCGACCCAGACAGGTTGGCGTCTACGGTGCGCCTCCTCGTGGAGGACTTGCTGCGGTCGGGATTTCGCTTAAACCTAAGCGACACGAGCAGAGCGCACGCGACGCATTGGTTTTCTTGGGTTCAGGCTCGACACAGCCGATGACACCATTTCGCACACGCCAGAACGGCTCTGAGCCATTCCTCGCGTCCTCCACTCGCTGGAGGCGCTCTAGGGGGCGGCGGGCTACTTGGCATTTTACTTTTCTCTCTATAACTCGGCTTTTTCTTCTTCGTCCCTCGTTTGACAAAGTTTCAGACCAAATTTCTCTTTCACTCAACTGGCTTCCCTTTCTTCTGCGTGTTTGGCCGACTTTGCCGCACTGCCGACCGCTCCCCTTTTTCCCCACTACCCAACTGCGCATGAGCAGATGCCTCCGGATTCGGTTACGGCGTAGATGTTGGGGACTGTGAGCAGGCAATAATCGCCTCTCTGCCGAGACCAATATGCCTTCGGGAAGGACTCGCCGTGTTGTGGTGCGCGTGTATTGCCTATACTCCGTTTCACCTTATGTTGTACCGCAGCGGAGGCTAGAAGCGCGAGCTCATAGCGTTGGCAGCTGCTCTTAAGTCACGAGAGCTTGTGCCACCGAGATCTGCCCCAGAGCAAGGAGCTCGCGCTTGTGGCCTTTTCTGCGGTACATCATAAGGTGAAACAGAGTATAGAAAGGAGCACTTCTGCACACGGAGAACAGAGCTTTCGCTCTCGCGCTGCGCTGCGGCCATGGACGAGCTGCCTTGGGCTATTCCCTGTGCCATTTTTCTTTATTTATTTATTTATTAACATTTATTGAAAAGCTCAGGAAACCGTTCGGACGTTTCCTCGATTCGTCCGCCGCCCTCTGCACGAGAAGGAAAAGATGTCTCGCGCTGAGAGCGCGAGGACTCAATGGCCCGCCGGCTTGCCATCGCGTGTCAAGCCCACAACGGCAGGTCGGCGGGGCTCATGACCGACGGTACCCATTTTATTGAGATATCTTTATTAAGAAAAAGAAGAGAAACGGCACTGGCAATAGCCCAAGGCAAAGCTCGTCCATGGCCGCGGTGCAGCGCTAGAGCCAAAGCTGTGTTGTCCGCTTGTAGAAGAGTCCCTTTCTCGCCAATGCACGCGCACCAGAACGCGGCGAGTCCTTCCCAGAGGTATATTAGCCTCGGCAGAGGGGCTATGATTGCCTGCGCATAGCCCCCTATAAGTAATCCAAAACCGACTCCGGAGGCATCTGCCTATGCGCTGTTGGGTAGCGGGGAAGGTGGAGCGGTGGGCAGTGCGGCAAAGTCGACCAAACACGCAGAAGAAAGGGAAGTCAGTTGGGTGAAAGAGGAATTTGGTCTGAAACTGTGTTAAACAGGTGGACAAAGAAGGAAAAACCCAGAGCCATAAAGAGGAATTCAAAATGCCAGGTAGCCTGGGGCCTGTATAATATAATATAATATAATATAATATAATATAATATAATATAATATTATATTATCACACCCGACAGGACATTGGGAGGCCCAGAGTTCAAATCTTGGCTCCGCCATTTAATTTGGCTTTCGGCGGTTTCGTAAAACATTGATTCATTCGATGAAGTACTGTTCATTCATCTGCATATTTTCGAATATATATGATAACATATATGTATATATATACAGATATATATATATCTGCACTTTATTTACATTGTATGTGTATATACTGATGTTGTATGACTAGCGCGCACTCTTGAGGTGCCCGTTTGTGACATTGCGCGTCTACAGCGCTGTCTCGAGCGCAATCGACGCGAGGTCCACGATCACGCGAGGTCACTACTCGCTATCCTATCAACGCTATCGCTGGAGAGTCACAGCTACATGGTATCTCTCAGTCAAGGTTGTAGGCACGTAATTACCTGAGATGACGATGTGCCTTTCGTTCGCTTCGAAGTCATGCATCACATTGTCTAGTGTTGCTCATTGTTTACGAAGCACACTGCCGCGCCTAACTGCGCTCAATTGAGACTAGCACTCCAATGTCGCGCGTTGACATGAAATCGTAAATGTGTTTGTCATCTCAATGCAATCGATTCTGAGCAATGCGAGTCCCTATCATAGGCTGACACTGTCAGTGAGACTGAAGTCGCACATAAGTTAGTGGTTCGATCTACATCACGGATCACCTCGACTACACGTGCCGCTGAAGTGTCGGGACTATATGAAGACATTGCCATGTTACTGAGTCCTTAGCAGGTTTGAATTGTATTATATGTTTCGGCAGCATCTAAGCATGGCGCATGATCGTGCAGGCACATCTATCATACGTTCGACGAACATAATACACATGCGGACGTACCATATTTATACATATATATATATATATATATGATATATATATATATATATATATATATATATATAGTATAAATAAGGTACGTCCGCACTTTATTTTCATTTTTTCCGTCCACACGTTTTTTTAGTTTTTCTTATATATAAATGCACCATTTTTCTAGCGTCACAGAATCAGCCAGCGAGAGACGTGCGCTTCGATAACCATAGGCAATTGCTTGGAAATAGCAAACATGACGTAGGTGTAACATGGCACAACAACGAAGACTAGGGAAAGGAACGAACAACGCATGACATATTTTTGCAGCTTTCTGTGTTGTTTCTGTGTTGTTCGTTCAGCTCCTTAGTCTTCCTTCTTTTGGGCTATTGCATTTATATTATGTATGACTTTCACCAACTAGCCCAGCTCTCAATTTTATTACTTTATTGCACTTAGCAGTATTTTACTAGAGGATGGCTATAGTTCTGCTCCTTCCGTCAGTGTGGGCGAAGACTCGTCTGCATGTATTAGGTTGAAATAAACTATAGCGACGAGAAGGTGCGAATGGCTCTTCCAGAACTCAGTGGGAACTTTCTTAGGGTTATCTACAAATGCTGCCCAACAACAAAGTAGGAATATTTTTTTCAATTTTTTTTATATAGAATGCGATGATCCCCAAGTAGCGGAAGTAACACGTATGCTCGGGTATCAAACTATAGAATGTAAGTAGATGTAGTGAACAAGCGTTGGAGCTAGAAACGTGTGCAACTTTTGACCAATTAGAAGTATTAAGACGTTTCTAAGCTCCTTGAATTTCACGTTGTTGGATATGTGGGACTTCTTTAAACCGTTTATTATAAAACGGCTGTCTAGCATTCCAATTAAACACATTATTGGAAAAACCGAAATAAACCGGTTTTTAGGAACGTGTAACCGGTAACCGAAACCGTAAAAATTGAAACCGTAAAAAACCGAAACGAAACCGTTATCAACAGGAAGCGGTAACCGTAACCGTAACCGAAACCTTTATTTTTCGGTTTGAGTCCCTGCTTGCAATACTATAATTCTAATTACCGTAACTCATTACGTTACGGTAATTATAATTTTATATAACGTATATTAATCGTACAATTATTAAAATACATTTTTATAAAAATGTATTTCTTATAAAATTATATATTAATTTATATATTATGGTTATATTTAACCATATTAAAATAATTAAATATATAACATTGCATTAATATAAAATAGCAATAAAATAAGCCTGGTATTGCACTGCCAACCCGTTGGTTGCAACAGGTTGGCAGTATTAACTGCTAGTATTAGTTAATTTTTTTTAAATTAATACGTTATATAGTTGCATAATGTGGTTATAAATATATATACCACATTACGATACTATAAAGTATTGTAATATTAATATTAAATAATAATCTATGTAATACACCAACCCTTACCATAATATAATAAAAAATATTAGAATATATAATATTATAATATTATAATTATATTATTATAATATTATAATTATAATAAAATTATAATTTTAATTTTATTATAAAATAACCGCTTTAAAATTAATATTATTATATTATATATTAAATATAACAAAATATAAACTTAATAATTAATATTAATAATATTAATAAAGAATATTAATACTATTTTAATTTATAATTAATTATTGTTATTATTTATTATATACAATAAATTAATAACAGTATAAAAATATAATTATTATTATAATATTTTTTGAACATGGCCTGGTATAATTTATAAAATTATACCAGGCCATACCAATTAACTGTAATATGTACTTCCAAAGTACATATAGTAAAATAATATTGATTATTATTTTATAATTCAATATAAATTATAAATATAAATGTTACAATTAATAATATTAATTGTAATTAATATTATTAATTTTATGTTTTACATGGTATTAAATATAATAATATTGTTAAAGAAAAATAATGAATACATATTATATTATGTATTCATTTATTTATTTAAATAATAATAATAATGAATTTTAATAAAAAACAAGATTCAACTAGTACATATACTATTTAAATTTATATATATATATATTATATATTATAATTATACTAATATTATATACTATAAATATTTTAATTAATTGGCACATTAATAAATATGCAAATGCCACGTATATAATTATTATATAATAATTAATATTATTATATACTAATATTTTTGTAATAATAAAAAATTATTACCATTATATATAAAATATTTATTATAATTATCAGTTAATAGATTATAAATACATTTTTATAATCAATTATACAATTGTTATATAATTGTATATAATATTATATATATATTATATTAAATAATTATGTATTACGTTTATAAATATTGGCCTTTTCTAATTATAATATAATTGGAAAAATATACTCCGAGGCCAACCCATTACTATTAATTTTATATATAATTTATATATATTATTATTATATATTATAATTACGTGTTGAAACTTAATTAAATCCAGTTAAATTAAATTGTACAATAATATGGTTATTTCCGTATTATAATATTAACTACATTATAATTAACATTTTAATTATAATTATATAATTTGTATTGTTACAATATATTATTATAACATATAAATTATAAATAAATTTATAATTTAATTATTAATTAACATAATTTAATAAATTATTATAAATATTGTTAATATATTTATATAATTAAATACATATATAATATATATTTATTATTCTATTGTTATATATTATAACAATAGCATAATATGTAATTATAATTACATATTATAATATTATGTAAATATTAATGCAGTTAATAAACTTAATAATATTAATAAAGTTAATACTTTATTAATATTATTAAGGCCCGAGTATATATAAAATATTGATTAATATTTATACTAATAATTATTAGTATAAAAATTAATTATAAAGCATTAGTTTATATTAATGCTTTATAATTAATTATACCTATATAATATATATTAATTAAAACATTTATGTTTATAAATTGTTGTCAACACGGGTTGGCCTGAGGCAGTGCAATACCCACTGCCTCCAGGTTATTACTGAATTATTTTTATAAAAATAATAAAAATATACGTGGCCCGATGTGTAATATAGTAAATATTTAAATATTTAAATACCGGTTAATAATAAAATATTAACCCGTATTTCTATTAATTATAAATGATATTAATTTATAAATATAATATACCGCATTAATGTATAATTTTAATACATTTTAATTATTATATTATTATCTATATAATATAATATAATGCTTTATAGGGCAAATGTAAATTAATAACCGTAATAATATTCAATAATTATATATTGATTATCACATATATTATTTTATATGTGATATTAATTATATTAAAAATATAAACATGTTATTGTTTTTTTTGTTTTTTTTTTGTAAAATTAATTATATTTATAATATGAGGCAGTGCAATACCACGTGACAGTACAAATAGTGTGTAAAGTAACAAAATAAATAATATATTGTAGTGGATAATATACTATATTATCCACTACAATATTAATATTAAATTAATATTGTAGTGGATAAATAAATATTATTTATCCACTACAATTAAATTTAAACACTTTGGTTTAAAATTGTATTTTAAACCACGAAGTGTCAATGTCTGTAGGACACGTGGTATTGCACTGTGATGTCAATGCCATATATTTATTTATATACGTTAATATTTTATTTAAAATAATACATAATATATAAATAATACATATATTATGTATTATTTAATTTATATATTATAATTATATATATAATATATAAATTATAATTTTATAATTTAACTAAATAATAACTTACAATTAATATAATTTATAATGTTTATTTAATATATTTAATTATTATAATTTTATTAAATTATATAAGTTATAATTTTATAAAATTATAACTTATATATTATAATTTTTAATATTTTATTAATAATAATATAATTTTAATATATTATTAATATAATGTATTAATATATTATTAATTAATAACAGAAATGTTAATACCGTATTGCACTGCTTATTTATATTGATAATTGAAATTAAGTTAAATAATAATAATAATCTTTTTATTCACACAACGCTCTAGATATGATATGATATAAATAATTGTTATTTTAACAATAATAATTATAATAATATAAATTTTTTAAATACGGATATAAAAGTAAAACTTATTAATTTTGCAAAAATATTTAATTATGCAATTAAACAACAATACTATAAAATTGTTATATATAACAATTTTAATTAATAATTAAATAAATAAGCATTATAATGATGTAATATTTATATTTTATCTCTATAAATATATTTTATTATATGTTATAAAATTAATATTATAGTTTATATTTGTTAATAAACAAATATAAACTATATTAATTATATGTTATATAATACAATATATTATTTATAAATAGTTTAAATTAATTCTATATAATAGATAAATAAATGGATTACTAATTATAAATTTAAGTATTATAATTATTTGCAACTATTAATTATTTAGTTAATTATTATATATATTTGCATTGAGGCAGTGCAATACCCAAATGCATAATTATATAATAAAATTTAAAATTCATTAATTTATTAATGAATTTTAAATTTATTTTATAATAATTATATAAGATAAATATGTAACATATTTATATTACAATTAATATAAATATGTTACAAATACATTAATATGTATTTCATTCATTCATTCATTCATTCATTCATTCATTCATTTGTTTATTTTCTGTGCTCATGAACAGCTTGACGCCTTGGTAATGATGCACAACAAAATGTTCACAGGTTAGTTACAAAAGTCTTAAAAGCTACGAAATTTGGGTTAAAAACATCAATATCTGCTCCCCTGAGTGTATTGTAGAAGTGTTGAATGCGGGTCATGGGATTGGTTTGGATGATCTGATTAACATGAAAAGTCGGAGAAACCCGCAAAACTCGACTGGGAGCGTGAATATTAATAGCAGATGTGAGATCTGGGCAATCAATTAATCCATGAATACATTTATACAGGAAAACAAGATCGCACTCACGCCGTCTGGAACTCAAAGTAGGGCATTTGCATCGTTCCAAGAGTCTCGCATAAGAATAATAAACAGTGCACGGCCAATGTAACGATCATAAACAATTCGAAAAAAACGCTTTTGAATATTTTCAATCATCTCTTGGCTAGTAGAACTAATACAATTCCAGACTAGAGAGGAGAGGTATTTGTAACATATTAGGCATTATATTATTATATACAGTGTTACAGTGTTCAGGGAATTGCGCACAACTGTGGCAAATTAAGATTGATCGCATATTAAAGGCTTTGTTGAAGAGCGTAGGATATCAGATGGATTTTTACCTGACATTAATGTTTTCGAATTCCTACAGATGCCAAATTTTTCTTCTCTTTTTTTGCAAACTGTAGTGCTGCGGCATTTCTGGAGCAATGACTTTAAGCGCCCCTTTGTACACCAAAGGAGTCTTCGCTGCACGCCACGATTTATTACTCCTCTTGTGTTACGCGTTACGGCAAGAGAGTTCGGCCTTATTACGTACTTTTTGTTTTCAATAAACTTCCGAGAGTGTCATCAACGCCAATACAAGGAGAGAGTTAAAAGCATTGTTGGCGAACATAACAATTTAGTGCGATTCCTCAAAATCTGCCTCTGGTACTTTGTGCCACCTGTTTTGTAGAAATGTTAACCTATTGTTCAGTTTTTCATCTCTTTGTACTAACACTTGATATTTTCGTCGTCCGACTTGCCGGGTACTGTCCCACAAGCCCATTGTGGCTTGGACAGACCCGTATTTGTACCGTGTCTCTGAATTCTGTCTAATAAATATTATTATTATTATTATTATTATTATTATTATTATTATTATTAATATATTATAATAAATATATAATATATAATCTTATAATATAACATTAATACATTATATTATAATTGAATTAATGTTAATGGCATAACCATTAACTAATAAATAAATTAGTTAATATTTTACATATTTATACCGGGCCAACCTTTTAGTCAAAAGGTTGGCCCGGTTATATTATTTATATAAATAATTATATATATGTCGTATATATAATTATTTAGTTTTTATATAGTTATTGTTATTAATTTATTATTTTAAAAATAAAATTATAATGTAACATTAAATTTTATTTTACTAATTATATTATTAATATTATATTTATTATTTATTAACTATAAATATTATACTTATTATATTTAACTAGTATATAAAATTAGTTATATATACTAATTTTATACATATTTTATTATATTATCATAATATTATTTAACCAGTTATAAAATAAACTATATATTAATATATGGTTTATATATTGTAATATATATATATTAATACATGTTTATATATATATAATTACTATATATATATTGTAAAACAATAAAATAAATATTTATTGTTTTTACGTTAAAATAATTGTATTAAAATTTAAAAAAAATATATATATTTTAATATATTTATAATATAATAATTATTATAACCTAATGTATAATATAATATAATTGTATTATAATTAATTTTAATTATTAATTTTATATGTATTTTTTAATAAAATTTACAAATAAAGTTATATTATATAATTAATAAAATGTTATATATACTTTGGAAGTATATGTATATATACTTCAAAGTTATTTCAATATAAATCATATATTTAATTATTATTTATAAAAATATGTAATATTTTTATAATATTAATTTATTATAAAATTAATTATAACCAATATATAATATAATGTTAATTATATTATAATGATTATGAGTATTAAAACTGGGTATTTGGCCATTATAATAACTTTTAATAATTATATTAATAATTATTGATCCATTGTTCAATAGATAATATTTATTAATATTAATTTAATATATTAAATAACTACAAACATATTAACAAATAATTCGGGTATTGTATTGCCTCCGGATATAGTTAATACTTATATAGTTGCTAATATAATTTTTATATTAGCAACTATAAATTTATACATATATTATATAATTTTTACATAAAATTATATAATATATATTATATATTCTATAATTTTTTATTATTTATATTATATATAAATAATACAATAATTTATATTAAATTATTAATATTATTAAATTAAGGCAATATAATATAATTATTATATAAATTTATAATTTAATATATTTATTTTAAATAAATAATTACGATATAATTACATATATACGTAAGTAATAAATAAAACTTATTTTATTACATTAATTTATATAATTGGTTATACTTTATAACCAATTATATAATACAATATTATATTTATCATTATAATTTGTTAAATATTGAATAATATATTATAATTTAATATAATGTATTAAATTAACTAAATCTAGAATTTAGTTAATGGCCTGGAGTATATATAGTTGGAACCAATAACCCGTGGTATTGGTTCCAACCCGTGTTGCAACAGGCATCGCAGCTCGTGCGGAGGCAAGCCCCAGCTATCCCAAGGTATTGCACTGCCAATATTTCCGGTATTGCATTGAGTATATGCCACATAATTTTTATTTAAATAATCTTATTATTTATAAATATATAAAAATAATTATTTTTGTAATATGTATAATATAATTATTATATAGTTTTTATAATTATAATAAATATAATTTAAATAATTATTTTGGTTATTTAAAAAAATATTATATTATAATTAATAATATTAAAGATAATATTGTTAATTATTGGCCGGATTTATATATTTAGTAGAATATTCAAATAATATTATAAATACAAAATTATAAATATTAATAAATAATCATTGATTATAGCAATTATATTTAAAATATATATATAATATAATTAACATTATATAGAGTATAACTATAGATTATAATAATTAATTTAGTAATTGAACTTTAATTATTAATAGTTAATAAATTGCAGTATATGTTATAAAATTACAGTTATTGTTGATAAATAAATATGGTAATTGCATATAACATATTACATAATAATATGAAATACAATATACACAGCATAAATTATCGTAACATTTATATTATATAGTATAAATTATAATATATATTATAATATTTATATATTATAATTTAAAATATATAATTATAATAATTATATATTATAATAATTTTTGTATATAATTATAATAAATATTAAATTTTTTTTAATATTTATATTAAATATTATAAATATACGTTTTATAATTATATAAAATAAATAATTGCCCATGGCTCAAATTTGTATTTATTGTTATTACAATAAACCCGGAGTTGTAGTGGATTAAATTACAACTATATAATAAAATTTAAAAATTTTAAATATTTTGTATAGTTATATTTATCGGGAATTATTTGTACAATTACCTAAATCGGTAATTGTACAAATAATTAAGTGCAATATAAATAAATAAATTTAATTAATTTGCACTTATTAAATTAATATTTAATAACTGCAATATAACCAATATAATGTAATATTAATAAACATTGTAGAGGAACCCTTCGGAGAGACATGCTCCACGCTTCAGAGGGACCTCCCACGACCAGTGACAGTTGATGCCTGACGTAGATTTATTCTATCAAAACGTCCGCGGCTTACGCACAAAAGCCGATTGCTTTTTTTCTAACGTTACAGTGTCTAATTACTCAATTTTTTGTCTAACGGAAACTTGGTTATATCCTAACATCGGGTCGTCCGATTACTTTCCGCCTGGTTTTGTTGTGTACCGGCGCGACCGTGACTTGTTTCAAGGAGCTGGAGCGGGAGGCGGTGTGTTGATCGCGGTCGACGGGCGTTACAGCTCAAGGAGGCGTCAAGATTTAGAAAACTTTCCTGAGAGCTTGTTCGTCGAAATTGAGTATGCAAAGAAAGAACGTATTCTTATTGGCCTGTTCTATCTCCCTCCCCAAACGCCGCCTGATGATTTTCAGCGTTGTCTCGTTGGCTTAGAACAACTCAACGAGTTACAGGGGTGCAATCTTATTATTTTGGGGGACTTTAACGCCCCAGGCATCAACTGGACTGATCTAAACGTTTTGAGTGACAACTTTTATTGTAAGCAGAAATGCAACCATCTTTTAGACTTCTCTTCTTTTTTGGATCTGAAGCAGCTCAACAATGTTCTTAACAAGCAAGGTAATGCTTTAGATTTATGTTTTTCAAATACGGACAGTGTACGTGTGACTCGGAGTGAAATGCCAATGGTTCCTGAGGATATGTACCACCCCGCGCTTGATGTAGTGATCTCTATTTTTAATTATCCAACTCACAGTCACTCTGATGCCTCTCCGCCGCAAGCGTCGTATAACTTCTCGGCAGGGGACTACGTCGGAATGTACCACCACCTCTCGGCTGTTGACTGGTCACATGTTTTGGAATCCACTGATGTCAATGAGCAAGTTTTTGTGTTCACGAGGATTGTACAGGAGGCTATGGATACCTACATCCCTCTGAGAGCTCACAATAGATCTTCTTTTCCTAGCTGGTTTTCTCGTGAATTAAGGATGCTACTGAAAAAGAAAAACTTATTTCATAAAAGGTTTAAGAAAAGCGGTCTTCCTGAGTGGGAAGCAGAATTCAAGAGTTGTCGAAAACAGTGTAAGAAGCTTTTAAAGCGCGATCGCAAAACCCACCATGCTCAAGTAGAATCGGATTTGGTTAAAAATCCGAAGAAATTCTGGAGATACGCTAGATCGCGATGTGGAAAGAATATTAGGTCCGACACTCCTTTGGACATAGGACGAGATAGGAGGGGCGTGGCCGAGTTATTTGCTGATTATTTTAGCTCAGTTTATAGGGATAGTACAGACTCCACATGCACCGCATCGCTCAACCCGTCTGAGTTCAGCGAAATGGTAAATAGCATTCATGTCGACGAAGAATGTGTCGAGCTTTGCATTAAGAAAATGAAAGGCACATTATCTTCTGGTCATGACGGAATACCCACAGCAATTGTCAAATCTTTTCATGAACTGTTCACACCCATACTAACCACAATATTTAATAACTCTTTAAGTTCTGGAATATTCCCCATAATGTGGAAAACCGCCGTTGTGGTTCCGGTCTTGAAGTCGGGAAATAGTGGTGATGTTCTTAACTACCGGCCTATTTCCCTTCTTTCTTCATTTTCTAAGCTTTTTGAAATGGTAGTTCATCAATTTCTATCTTTCAAGTTTCGCAACGTAATAATTCATAATCAACACGGCTTCATCTCTGGCAGATCAACAACCACTAATCTTGTAACTTTTATGTCGACCGCAGCTCGGGTGGTCTGTAACAGGGGTCAGCTAGACGTTATTTACTTTGACCTTAGTAAGGCTTTTGATGTTGTTAATCATATGATGCTATTGTCCAAGCTTTCCACTTACGGTGTGTGTGGTTCATTATTTGAGTGGCTGAAGAGTTATTTGTGCAACAGAAACGCATACGTACGTGTCAACAATTCGTCATCTTCGTTGTACAAGACATGCTCTGGTGTTCCTCAGGGATCGGTCCTAGGTCCCCTTTTGTTTTCAATTTTCGTAAATGATGTTTCTCGTGTTATTTTAAATTCTATGTTTCTTCAATACGCGGATGATATAAAAATCTACAAGGAAATAGTGACGCCACAGGATTGCACTAAGCTCCAGGAAGACGCATGTTCCTTCTTCCAGTGGTGCTTAGATAATGATCTTTGTTTAAACCGTTCTAAAACTAAGGTCATGACTTTTTCTCGTAAGACGCAAAATACCTCTTGTTTATATAATATCCACGGCGAAATCCTGTCTCGTGTCAATGAAATGAAAGATCTCGGTGTCACCTTTGACTCAAGTTTGAGGTTCGATGGTCATGTAACCAGGGTGGTCATCTCGTCTCTCCGCACTTTGGGTGCCGCATGTCGTGTTACGAAAGAGTTCGAAAACCCGCCTGCATTTCTCACATTGTACTGTTCATTAGCAAGGTCACAGCTGGAGTACGCTTCAGTTGTGTGGAATGGAATTTCCCAAACCAATTCTGTGTCGATTGAGCGAGTTCAAAAGAAGTTTATTTCTATCATGAAGCATCGCTATCTTAAGGAGGATGTACCTGGTAAGAATTATGAAGATGCGCTAAGACTTGTTAAATTTCTTAGCCTGCACCGGCGTCGGGAGAAAGCCGATTTGTTGTTTCTGTTTAAGGTCACGCACGGCCTAATTGATTCACCATACCTCTTGTCTCAAGTGAGTCTTAGAGTTCCACGCGTACGTACACGTCTTCAATCTTCTTTTTATATCTCTCGAGCTTTTAATCAACTAGTCCCACTCCTCAGGTTGGCTGAATGTTATAATCGTCACTCGGAAGTACTTGATATATTTGACTCGTGCTATGGGGCTTTCAATCAATTTATTGTAAACCTGTTCATGCTTGAGCAGGAGTGAAAAGTGCTGAATGTCCGACTGTGTGAAATTTATTGTTTTTACCATATGCGTGCGTTGCAGATGTCTCGCTGCTTCGCATTTACTTTACGCGCTTCAACTTCCCTTCGAACACCTGATTTTCCCCAGCAGAATTCCTATCTTTGTTACCCTTCTGCATTTGTTGGGTCTTGTATAAAATTGTGTTTTTTGTGTTTTTGTTAATTGGTAGCTACAAGTGTGCCAGCACCAAAACCGCGAGGTTGTTCCTGGACACTCTAATAAACATTGATTGATTGATTGATTGATTGATTATTACTAAATCCTTTATTCATTAATATGGCAGTGCATAATTATAAAGAATTATAATATTAAATATTATATATTTAATTATTAATTATAAAAATATGTAATATTTTTATAATATTAATTTATTATAAAATTGGACATTTTATAATAATATTGTATATTGTAATATTAAATTATTACAATATACAATAGTATTGTATATTGTATAATAATATATATATTGTTATATATATATAATATATAACCATTAATTAATATTATATATATATCTATTACAATATATAATAATTATTTATAAAATATAAACATAAATTATAATGTTTATATAATACAATTATATGTTGGTAATTAATTTAAAATATACACAATTAATTAATTATTATATAATACTGTAAAATAATAAAATTATACCATATAATTATAAAATATACGCATTTATATTGCACTGCCTGTTAAATTATATTTACTTATATAATTTATATTATATACTATTATAAATTATATTATATATTATAATAAATTAGTATTTAATATAAATACTAATTTACCTTTAGTGTAAAAAACATTGTATATGCCACGTTGTATAAATATGTTACTTTGGTATTGTATTAATTATAATAATATTAATACAATAATAGTTAATATAATAGTACGTAGAATATAATTTGTAAAATATATTTCAACCCGTGTTGAAATATATTTTATTTGCAATTTTTGGTAAGGGTTGTAAATTGTCAACACGGGTTGGACATATGTCCAATGAGCCTATAAGCTCATTGGACTGCCTCAGGTTAATATTATATTAATTATTGCAATTTATATAAATAAATATATTATTTTTATATAAATAATTATATTATTATTATTATATAAATTTTAATATAATACTTAAGTATTATATTAAATGTTTTAAACAATATTAATAAATATTTTTTTATTTAATTTTGATATTAACTTATATAAATTATTAATTTAATAAATGTTAATAATATATATTATATATATAATACTAAAAATTGCTAGTTCTCTGTATCGTTCCTCTTTACCAGGCCAATTGTATATAAAATATATACAATTATAATAAACTTATTACAATAATATATTGCTAGTATCCATAAAGCGTGCAATTGCTATTTTGGAATACAGGATAATGAGTTATTACGGTAACGGTATTATATTATTATTTTTATGTAAATTATATAAAATTATATAAATTAATATACAATAAATTTATTATATTAATAATAAAATCATTAATATAATAATATGTTAACTAATATATAGTTAATTAACAATAATAATAATTAAATTATAATTTTTGTTTTGCTCTCCGGGCCAACCCGAGGCAAAAATTTATATATAACCACGGGTTGGCCTGGAGGCAGTGCACTGCCTCCAGGCCAACCCCATTTTAGGCTGGCCTGGATACACTTTGCTTTACCAATAACAATACCAATAACAATTTGGATATTGCAATACCCGGAGCCACCACAATGGGACAAGCCGGAGGCAAAACAAAATTATAATTTAATATTATGTATTGTTATATATAAGTTATTAATTATATATTTATAATTAATTTTATCAGTGTATATGTAATAAATATTACATATACACTTATAGTTTTTAATTTATTAATATTATGATTATATATTAATATATAATTAAACAATTATAAATTGTTTTTATATTACAATATTATTTAATTTCATAAAATGATTGTTGCTAGTTGAAAACTTTCGATTTCCGTATATGTACGAAATTATATAATTTATTTGTAATTTACAATTTTTGTTATATTTCATAAACTTGTAATATGTTCGTCAATGTATATATAAAACATAATAATGATAATAATGTATTATATGTTTTTTATTAATATTATATTTTATTTTATATTATTTATAATTAATAAAGGTACATTAATAATACGCTAAATTATAAATATATTTATAATTTATTATAAATAAATCATATTAACAAATTATTAATATATATAATTAATGGTACGTTAATATAAAATATAATTACAGTGCAATGTAATTTATATTTATAGTTTACAATATTAACTTTAAATCCCACAACCGTGGGATTTATAATAATTATAAATCCCACGGTTGAAACCTCATTGGGTTGAAATTGCACTGCCTCCAAATTAAACACAATAATGGTGTGTTGCGTGATTTAATATTGTATAAGTTTAATTTTATAATTATAAAATATATATTATATATATTTATAAACTTTTATAAATATATAATGAAATATTTATAATTAATCGTAATTTATAACCAACCCGTCCCATTTTGTTACATTATGCATACCAATGAGGTTTTAACCGTGCGTTAGTTTTATATTATTTGAATTTTAACTTAAATTTAATGTATATACAATAATATTATTGTAATAATATTTATTGCATTTATAACTTATTGTATGTTATAAATGCAAAAATGTTATACATATTATTGGTATAACATTTATATATACAAAGTAAATTGTGCATTACATAATTTGTATTAAATTATGTAATGCACAGGTATATATAATTATATATACCTGTGCAACCCATAATTGCACAGGTATATATATTAAGAATTTAATATATATACCAGGCCAACCTGTGCATAAGGTATAGTAACCGTTGTATTGTTATTTATAATAATAATTGTTATTAATACAATTAATAACAATTATTAGTATTTCAATAATATCAATGAGGCAGTGCAATACCACGTGGCAGTACAAATAGTGGTAAAGTAATATATAATATACTATATATTATTATATAGTATATTATTATTAAAATTATATATACGTTAACATTATAATTTAAATATTACATATTATTAATAATAAAATTAATAATTATATTAATGTTTTGAGGCAATATACACGTTAACATACTACCTAACTTTGATTGTTGTTAAATTATAATATTATTATTGCATTATTAATAACGGGTTGGCAGTGCAATACCAAAATCATAGCTAAGATTATATATTAACTATTGAACTTATGTAAAATTTAATATTAATAAATTTATTAATAATAATTATTATTTATATTATATATAAATAATACAATAATTTATATTAAATTATTAATATTATTAAATTAAGGTAATATAATATAATTATTATATAAATTTATAATTTAAATATAAATTTATATAATATAACAATTTATAAATTTAATAATTATTTAAAAAGCAACCCGTGCTAAATAATAATTACAATTTTAATATAAACTTATATTTAAATTTTATATTAAATAATTATGGATATATTTATACCGGAGCGCAGTGCACTGCCTCCGGGCCAGCCCGGAAGCAGTGCACTGCTTCCGGGCCAACCCCTATAGGCCGATTAAATAGGCCAACCTATAGGCCGATTAAATATTTTTATATTTATAATTGGCCCGAAGCCCTCCGGGCCAATTATAAATATAAAAAATATTTAATCGGCCTATAGGCTCATTAGAGCATTTCAAGTATTGTGGTATTGCACTTAAATTTTAAAATATTTGTTTATTGATAGAAGAAGAAGTCTCATGGTTCGGAAGGCCATTTCACCGCTGTGAAATATTTGCCTCGGCTCTCTATGTCTTCGTCGAATTGAGGCTCCTGGCGACAATCTTCCATCTACACCAGGTGGGGAGATCGTCTGGGGCGACTACTCAGTCGACTGCAAGTTCAGCGCTATTATGCCGATGGTCGGTCTCATCCTGGCGAGACCACTTGCGGACTAAAGCACAGACGGCTCTCCGCTGATTTCCTCTTCAACCAGACTTCTACGCATCATCATCGGCGCCTTCATCAATGCATGTGTTGTGGTCTCTGCATGTGTAGTTGTGTGCCTTCAGGTTTCTTCCGGTGAGCCCGTACTCTCATTTTCCAACCTTTGCATCTTCTTCCTCCTCGCTGCCTCTTGTCAACTGGGTCTCCCGTTCTTCATTATGTCCCCACCTCCTGCCTGCGGCGTGTGTGGTGTGTGTGTGCCGACGGATGGTAGATGTATGAGGTGCATGGAGTGCCATAGTTCCCTTCACTTGGGTCAATGTGCCGGGATTGCGGAGGCTACCTTTACGACGATGGGAGCAGCTAAACGAGAAAAGTGGCGCTGCAAGACCTGTCGCAGCAGGGACAACCGCACGGGCGCTGGAAACATGGAGGCTACATCTCAGGATGAACCTCACTCCTTCTCCGCCCAGTTAGCATCCGTCAATGAAAAGCTTGACGTGCTGCTGTCGTTAAAACAGAGCGTTGATTCACTTCTCACGCTTCCAGCGAAGGTCGATGCCTTGTTGGCCTTAAAACCCACAGTTGAGTTACTGCGGACGACCGTCCAAGAGGTCCAGGACTCCGTTGTCTTCCTGAGTGCTCAGTACGACTCGGTTCTGACTGAAATCACTGAGCAAAAAAAGTAACCAAGGACCTTGGGGCGGACGTCCAATCACTCCAAAACACAGTAAAGGAGCAGGCGAATGCTATTCACCTGCTTCAGGCTGAACTGAATGACGCCGAGCAACAACATCGCCTACCTAACATGGAAATTCAGGGCATGCCTTCCACGTCAAAAGAAAACTTGAACATCGTTCTCTGTGACTTAGCCTCTAACATCGGCCTGTCACAGTTTACGCCATCGGATGTTCTCTCCGTCCACCGTCTACCCCCGAAGAAGGCAGACAAACCAAACGCTGCTCCATTGATACTGGTCAGGTTTGCGTCGGTTGCCCTCAAGGAGCAATGGATGAGATGCCGTGGGCGACTAAGAGAGCTCAGCAACGTCGGCAGTCAGCCCAAGCTATTCTTTAATGACAATCTCACTCGTTCCAACCGTGAGCTTTTCTGGATGGCGAGGACCAAGGGAAAAGAAAGCCATTACAAGTTTATCTGGGTAAAACATGCACACATCTATGCAAGAAAGAGTGAAGGCTCTCCTGTCCTACGGATCAACTCCGTAGGGGATATTGCAAAAATCGTTTAAGCTATGAGAGCCACCTTTTCCCAGTGTAATAATTTTTCGACTTTTCAAACCTTGCTAGATAAACCAAAAGGTGCGACGTTTACATGTTTACATGTTAATATCCGGAGCCTTCGAAAATATTGGGATCATTTTCTCCTAATGGTACAAAATATTATGTTTCATGTCGATGCATTTATACTCACAGAAATTAATGTCTCGGACTCTATGCTTTATCAATTCACTCTCAAAGACTACAACAACTTTTGTTTCACGCGTCCAAATCGTAGTGGCGGAGGCATAGCGGCTTTTGTACATCAAATGTGGCAAGTTTCTCCCCTTAATCTAGATTTTTATCACGTCGAAAATTTATCTATCAAACTTGACAATTCCACCTTCTCACTTTCTTTGTTATGTTTCTACAGGCCTCCTTCAGAAAATGTTCGAATGTTTCTAAATGAGCTGCAGGCAACTCTCTCCACATTATCTTCCATACAGCAACTTTGTTTGGTGGGCGACTTTAATATAGACACAATGAACGCAGCCAATTCCATCGTATGCGACTATCTTAACATTTTGTCGAACTTCGGCTTAGAATGCGTTGTTGATGCTCCAACCCGAGAAGAAATTCTAGGAACAAGATTAGTCACTTCCTGCATTGACCATATTTTAATACGAGCACCAGGTGTCTACGTGAAATCTGCTGTGATTCAGAAAAAATTAGCAGATCACTACTTCGTGGGGTGTCAACTAACGCACCCAGTGGCGTCAAACTCTAAATGCGAAAGTTCACGACAAGCCCAAATCATTGATAATGTTGTATTCGACAAATCAGTTGCCTCTCATGACTGGCAGACCTTTTTAGGTACAGTTAATAACATTGATTTATACTCAAGTTTTGTTCAAGTTTTTCGCTCGCTTACTGTTAATGCCAGTAGAACTGTTACTTTAAAAAAGCGGAGACCTCATCATAAATGGCTAAACAATAATATACTTAAGATGATTAAAGAGAAAGAGGTCCTGTGGAGTCGATGTCGCCGATCTCCAAACAACAAAGATTTACAGAATGAATTCAAGCTGTTAAGAAATAAAGTAAACGCTGTCATTCGTTCTGCAAAGAGACAGTTTTTTAAATCACAATTCGAAATATTTAGATTTAATTCAGCCAAAACATGGTCACTTATTAATCAATTCCGAGGCACTAGTTCTGAAAATTCTATTGACCGAACCCTCGAACGAAATTTCGGGTCACTTACCTCAGAATTAGCAGACGACTTTAACGACTTCTTTGCAAAATACTCTGGCGTGCCCAGAAACACTCTTGTGAACTCATGCACACTAAAGGATGAATTTTTGGCGTCAGCTTTCCTTCCTTGCTTGGACGAGAAGGATTTGCACTCCCTTTTATTTAGTTTCAAAGCCAGCAAATCTCCCGGTATTGATGGTATTCGAGCGTATGATCTTCAGAGAAATTTCACATATATTAAGAACGTTTTGCTTGCTATGCTGAATGGCTTCATTACGTCTGGCAGCATACCTGACGAGCTCAAAGCTGCTATTGTGCGGCCACTTTTCAAAGGAGGAGAACGATCCAATGTTGCAAATTATCGCCCTATTTCGATTCTACCTATTTTAGGACAAATTCTCGAAAAACACCTATTTCTGACGATGAGCAGTTTTTTAGATAAGAACGAAATATTTTCATCTACTCAGTATGGATTCATTACTGGGAAAGGCACACAACCGGCCCTTGAGGATTTTTCTGATTACATATATGCAACATTCGAAAGTAATATGTTTGCATGTGCTCTTTTTCTTGATGTGTCCAAGGCTTTCGACACTGTCAGCCATCAGTTACTCCTAGCAAAATTATATCGCCTTGGTTTTCGCGGCCCATTTTATTCTTTACTGGAAAATTTTCTATCTAAAAGGTCCCAGTTTGTCCTAATTGGAAACTTCAGAAGTTCTCGGCTTTCTTTACTGGCGGGAGTGCCTCAGGGTTCTGTTCTTTCTCCTCTACTTTTCAATATTTTTGTGAACGACATGGCCCAAGTTATCAAAGAGTGTAAAATTTACCAATATGCCGATGACACTCTCCTTGTGTCACGTCATATTAATTTCTCTAACTCACTCCACACACTCGAAATAAACGCCTCTCATATAATGGATTGGTTCGGTGATAACCTCCTAGACATAAACCGCTCTAAAACAAAGCTGGTATGTTTTCACAACCCTCTTAAAAAACGCCAGGCTCAGGTAAAGTTTTTGCTTCACCCTTCCAGTTGTGCTCCATGCAACTGTGTATCAATCGAGTCTGTCGATCACGTGAAATACTTAGGTGTACATTTCGATTTTGATATGTCTTGGAACACACATATGACGTATATATGTAGCAAATTACGAATTGTGTCTTGGATGCTTTATAATACTAAATTTTTTATGCCAGTCGGTATCAGAATAATAGTCGTCCATGCGCTTGCTTACAGTATCCTTCGATACGGTGTCACGGTGTTTGGCAACTGTTCGGGTCGTTGGCAGTCCAAAGTTAATTCTTTATTGAAAGGAATCCTGACAAGCGCTGCATATAATTCTAATTTTTCCAGCCACAGTGATATTTTTCGGAGTCTTCAATTACCTAATCTGCGTTCTCTTTTCATACAAACGGTAGTGCTCCGTAGCTTTTGGAAAAATGAGTTTAAAACACCATTTCAGTCTCCCCGAATACTTCGTCGCGTTCCTCGTTTTGTAGTCCCAACTTGTTCGACCAGGTACGGGAAATGCACTCGGGATTACTACGTTCCGTGTTTGTTCAACGCCCTCCCGGACACTTTCATTGACATCACATCACTGAAACAACTGAAGAAGGAACTCAAGTGCACCAACTTTGATTTCATCTAGCATCTCTTTGCTGTGTCTGCATGCTTCCAGCTTAGTACTGTAATTAGCTAAAATAATGTTAACTTAGTTGCGCCTTTTTTTTCTCTCTTTCTTACTTTTTTTTCGCTTAACGCTTAACGATTTTCGTGTTTTTTTCCCCTACGTACTTTTTTTTTCGGCCTTTGTGCTTTTTTTTAACGCTTTTCGTGTTTTTTTAGTGCTTTTTTATGCTTTTTGTGTTTTTATAGTTCGACTTCCTGTCTTATATTGTGGAATCACGATAACAGTCTTTTGAATTTTTTTTATGGGCGTCATCATACAAGCCCTCTGCAGGCTTTGATATGCCCGTATTTAATACTTGAATTCCAATGTGTGTGAAATAAAATGTATTATTATTATTATTATTATTATTATTATTAAAGTAATTATTAAATCTAAAATATTAATAAAACATGAATTATAATCTAAATTATAACTACAATTGGTTGGTAATTATTGGCAGTGCAATACCAGGCCCGGTTTCGTAAATAATTAATAATTATTATAATTATATTTTTAATTTACGTATTATTTTAATATCTATATCATATAATTGTTATAGTAATATATAATTTATTATATAATAAATTATATAATATTAATAAAAATAATTAATACAACTATATATTTATATACTATTATAAAAACTGGGCCAACCCGTGGCAATTTGGTTATTATTTTCATTTCTATTACTTTTGGTTGAACACTATAATACCGTTTATATATTAATTAATTAATAATTAGTATTTATATTTATTAATAATGGCTATGGAGGCAGTGCAATACTAGGCCAATTGTTTAATTATACATTAATAAATATTAATTATTATAATTATCAGTTATACTTGTTATTATATAATTTATTATATAATACTATAATTATATATAATGTATAATGGCCTGGAGGCAGTGCACATGCCACGGGCCAACCTGTGGCCCGTGGCATAGCAACCCCGGAGGCAGTGTAATTGCACTGCCTCCGGGCCATTTAATATTTAAATGGCCCGGAGCAATTATTATAAATTAAATTTGGCCTGGAGGCAGTGCAATTACGGGTAATATAACTATAGGCCAACCCGTGGCAACCACGGGTTGGCCTATAGGCTCATTGAATCCTATAGGCCAACCTCATACGTTTATTTATAATTAATAATTTATAAATATCCCAATAAAATTGTATTGACATTTATTAGTATTTATATATCCCAATAATATTATATATATAAAGGCAAGATAATTTTATTATTTTACAAGTGACCGACAAAATTAAGATATTATATATAATAAAGTTGCAAATATCAATTCTTTAGTTGCAATATATTAATACAATATATTAATACAATAATATATTGTATTAATATAATTAACTTTAATACAATATATTAATTATTATTTACTAATTTTTATTACTTGATTATTAAAAATAATCAATATATAACCAATTACCATATTATTTAATATTATAGATTAAAGCAACCAATTGGAGGCAGTGCAAAATTAATATATAATATAATATATATTATATATTAATATATAATATATGTGATACAATGTAATAATTATCCAATTTATTTGCAATATTATATTATTATTGTTAACATGTATATAATATTATATTATATACATGTTAATTTTATATGTAATATAAAATTAACATATATTAATTTATAATACCGAATTTTATACTTATTAATTTTTATATTTATATAATAAATATAAAAAAGGTATAGTAATGAATGTTTGTTTATTGCGTGTTCAAGAACAGCTCAAGGCCTTTTGTTGATACACGATGAAAACCCACAGACAAAGTCAACACAGAAGACAGAAGGAAAATACAGGCAGAAAATACAAGCAGAAAAAGCGATTTGAATACAAAAACAGAAATTAAGTGAAGAAGGAATTAGTGCACATAGGTATACAACTTATCATTTCGACGTATGCATTCACAAATTTACTCGGGGAGCAATCGTAGACATCTATATCACGGGAAAAAATATTGCCAACTTTATAACAATAATCTCAATGATGCGCGAAAACCCGAAATGTTGGCGTCAAATATATCAAGTTTATGAGAAAATTCGTTGTATCTAGACTGCATGCGGGCGATTGGATTTAACTCATTTGTCGAAAGTGGATAAAAAGCACTAGTAGACACAGTGTAATAGCGTGGCACACGCAACGAAATCAATGACAAGAGCTCAGGTGAATCAATTATGCCGTGCAAACACTTGAAGAGAAATAAAAAGTCAGCAGAGAGCCTGCGGTGACTAAGAGATTCTATGCTGTAATGATTAGCGACGCCAGTATAACTGTATGTCTCGTTATGCAAGTAACGGAAGTTAAGAATATAAGCAAATTTCTTTTGGACACGGTCAAGTAAGGCTTTGTTAGATCCTGCAGACCCATCCCATACCACAGATGCATATTCCAGGCGGGATCGGCAAATACTATTAAAGAGCGCAAAAAATACAAAAGGCTGTGAGAAATCACTCGTTATTCGGCTTATCACTCCCAGTGTTTTCATAGCAGAAGCAAACGTTGTCTCCACATGGGAGTGAAAATTTAGTTTTGAGTCAAAGTAAACACCAAGATCCCGAACTAATTCAGTACGCTCAAGTTTCTCGGACTCGTTTTTGTAAGCGAACATAATTTGTCCCGTCTTGCGACTGTAGGTGACCACTTTTGTCTTTGTTTTATTTAGTACCAAATTATTGACCGAGCACCAGTCTCCAATTCTATCTATATCCTCCTGCAGCCCCCGACAGTCTGCAACTGACTCAATTGTTCGAAATATTTTCATGTCATCCGCAAATTGAAGAATGGATGAGTGCGATAGGCACGACTGTACATCATTGACAAATAATGTGAACAATAGGGGTCCCAGAATCGAGCCCTGGGGGACACCCGAAGAGGAGTTATACAGAGAAGAGTATGCACTTTCAACTCGAACTCTATTCACGCGATCACCCAGGTAACTGGAAAACCAACCAAGCAATGATCCCCTAACTCCCATTCGCTGCAACTTCTTCAAAAGGAGATTATGGTCTACTACATCGAATGCCTTGCTCAGGTCAAAATAAATGACGTCAAGCTGACCACGGTTACACACAGTGGGTACTGCGACATTCATGAAACACGTTAGATTAGTTACTGTAGATCGCCCAGGCATAAAGCCGTGTTGACATGCAACAATGACGTTTTTAAAGAAGTAGGACATATGTGAGTGTACCACAGTCTCAAAAACCTTCGAAAACACACAAAGTAGCGACACAGGTCGGTAGTTCGAGGCCACCGTTTTTTTCCGGACTTATGAACCGGCACGACGTCAGATGCCTTCCAAAACTCCGGAAACCGCCCAGATTTTAGTGACTTATTAAAGATAACCGCCAGCGTAGGCGCGAACAACTCTGCATATGCCTTAACAATGGGACCGGGAATATTATCAGGGCCTACCGACATTGAACGGCTCAGCTTCTTTATGGCAAATAGGACATCTGACACTGTAATGTCGACTGCAGAAATACTATCGAGTGAGATATCTCTTTCATCAGGACAATCTCGCCTCGGGTAGCATCTGTAAACGGAACTAAAATGAGTTGCAAACGCGTTTGCGATAGTCTCCGGAGCTGTAATATATCGCTCGCTTTGAATTAACGTTATTCTAGACTTTTCTTTTAGCCCACACCTGCCGTTTACGTAACGCCAAACTTCCTTCGGGTTCCGCCGGAGACCGTCTTCTACATTGTCCGTGTGTCTGCTCCGATCCGTCTCGAGAAGAGTTTTGATGCGTTTTCTTAATCGACTAAATTCCATGTACCAGGAAAGCAATCCTTTTTTGACATACATTCTGTGAGCGTAGTTCTTTTTTTCAAACAGCTTACCAACTCCGCTGAAAACCACGAGGGGTACTTTTGTTGCGAGACCTTGTTTTGAGGTATATAATTCGTCATGCCCTCCATAACCACATCGGTCATTGCCCGAACCTGATCATTAACATCATCAAGTTCTTGAATAGTGCTCCAATCGACGCTTGCATAGAAGTGGTATAAATTCACATAGTCTCCACGGCGGTAGCAGAACTGTTTCCGTGTTATTGGTTTATGTCTAGGTAGAGCTAATCCCATGGTTATACAAAATGCAGGGTGATATTTATCTATAGGCACAAGTGACGTCTCTACGCGGTTTAATTTCAGCATTTCGACGTCAGTGAGACAAAGATCCAGAATATTTCCTGTGCAGTTCTGAATATGATTGTGCTGGGAAAGTCCCAGAAATGAAAGCATACCCAGAAAGTCTTGGCTCTTCCGAATTAAGAATGAATTCGACGAGTCAATGAGATTGCTTTGCCATTCAATACATGGCATATTAAAGTCACCCAACATAACGACATTTCCATTTATGTTGCTTAAAGCTTCCTCGAGCTTAGCTAATAAATAATAATAATAAACTATTATTTAATATAATTTAATGATTAAATTTATAATTTAATTTACATTTAGATAATTATAATATAATATAATTTAACATATTTAAATTTATAATTATTATTATATAATTAATTATGTAATATAAACATATATATAATTTATATGCAAAAATAAACATTAATATATTTATTAATGTTTATAATAGTATATAATATAAATTATATAAGTAAATATTGAATATGTAATTATATTCAATATTCATATAAATTTATATGAATAAATTATAAATTATAATTAATATAAACTAACTTAATATTATAATAAGTTTAATGAATAATATAATATTATAATTACATATAAAATATTACGTTAATACGTAACAAGTATTTAACATAAATATAAATACTTCCAAAAACATAAATTATATTAAATTTATGTTTTTTATATGTAACTATAATAATAAGATATTATAGTTACATATAAATATATTATTATAATATATAATATTATAATAATATAATTATTAAATATATTATTAATATTATTAATAATATATTAATAATATTATTAACCCGTCCCATCCGTCCTATATACCTGGTCCGTATTTATGATTGGCATAAATGCCAATGTATATTATTAATTATAGAAATGATTGGAATAATTATATATTATTCCAATCATTAATATATGTAGCATTATTGTATAAATAATAATTATGTATTTGCATACATAATTATTATTACTATAATATATAGTAAAATACAAATATTTAATTAGTTGAACTCCCGTTCAACTAATTATATAATTACACTGAGGTAGTGCAATACCGGTATTGCACTGCCTCAGTGTAATAACCTTACACTGAGTAATTATTATATAATCAATGTATAATAAATTTACTTATATAATTTAATTAATAAATATTTAATTATTTACAATTAATTAATTTTAAATTTATTATATATAATATAATAAAATATATTATATATAATAATTATAAGTTATTATAAATGTTATATATATAAATATATATATAAAATATATATATATATATATATATATATATATATATATATATATATATATATATATATATATATATATATATATATGTATATATAATATACAAACTATTGGGTATATAATTTTATGCCCAATAGTTTATAATATAATAGTTGTTGTATTATATTAGTTATAATATAATATATAATATATTCTATAGGCCAATATTTAATTATACAGAAATATATTATAGTATATGTACTAAAAATTACTAGTTCCTTATATATAATAATATATATTATATATAAGGAACATTAACGTTTTACTTAATATATAGTTAAACAGTATAATGTAATTTATTATAATATAATATATTATATTTAATATAACATATTATATTATAATAAATTACATTAATTTAGTATTAATGTAATAAATACGTTAATGTTGTATAATTAATATACAACCCGGAGGCAGTGCAATAAAGGTTGGCCTCAATTGGTTTTTATATAATTTATTCAATAATAAAAATTAATAATTAAATATTATTAGTATACATAATATTATGTATACTAATAATTATTAGTATACATAATAATTACAACCCGTATAAAATTATTATTGTTACATAATTATATTAATTAAAATTTATATAATTATTTATTAATAATTATATAAATAGTTAAAATATAATTCTAATTAAGAATTAGAATTATTATATTATTTCATTAATTATTAGTTAACTGCTTAATAATCCTCCGGATATTTTTTTCATTTCATTTCATTTATTTAGACACCTTCATAACACTATAAGGTGACGGGTCGGTCGAAGCCAGTAGAGGCTTGAAGGACAGAACCCAGCAAATGGAATGTCACAGATGGCACAGAAGAAGTCCGTAGAGCACACATTTAAAGCATGTATCGCACTATACGAGAAAAAAAAATAATCACCTCACACTATCGCAGCAAACATATTAGATACAAAATATCACACAACAGTACATTATTGAAATTGAACAATGAATTAGAGCGTAATACTGTTCAATAAATTTTTCAATTTTCTCCTATTTGTAGCTTCAAAAAAGTGGTTTGGGAGTCTGTTAAAAATGTATGGCACATAATAAGAGCGCTCTCGCTTACCATATCTTGTGAAACACCGGGGGATTATGAAGCGATCAGAGGTACGTAAATCTCTGCGGGGCACAAAGGGATGTTTAAATTCGCTACTCCAGAAATGAGAAAGCACAACACATTGCAAAAAAAGTGAATGGAAGTTAGGCAGTTGTAGAGCCTCAAAGATGTCAGCTTCTGGTGCAAGATCATAATGATAACCTACACTTCTTAACAAATTCTTAAGGATGCGGTCAATTTTAGTTTGCCATATTTCTGCACAGTTACCAAATAATGTGATGCCATACCTTAGTATACTATAAGCAAGAGCATTAGCAATTGATTTCCTTACGGCAAATGGCAAAAACACCCTATTATTGTAAAGTAAGCAGCACACGCTGCGAAGCTTGCTGGAAACATAGGTTAAATGCGTTGACCACGACAAATCTGAATCAAAGAATATGCCTAAGTACTTAACAGTGTCAACATATTTCAGGGAACTACATGTACAATCAAGGCAGCTGGATCTGTGTAACACAAATGATGAGTCCAATTCTACACTCTTCAGTGGATTCCTAAAGCAAACAAGTCTGGTTTTGGATGTGTTAATAGTAATATAATTGTCATAAAACCAGTCCATTAGTCGTGCAGAATCATGTTGCAATAACTGCACAGCTTGGCGGTAATTAATGTGACTAGAGACAAGTAAAGTATCATCCGCATACTGAAAAATTTTGCAACTAGTGAGCCTTGTTGAGATATCATTAACAAAAAGATTAAATAACAATGGAGACAAAACCGATCCCTGGGGCACACCGGCTTTTAGCATCAGCCGAGCACTTTTGAAATTTCCTATAGATACGATTTGGGAGCGATCAAGAAAGAAATTTTTAAGCAATGCAATAAATGGTCCACGGAAACCGTAATTCTGCAGTTTAAAAAGAAGCATCTTATGACTGACCGTGTCAAAGGCCTTGGCGACATCAAGAAAAATTGCACATGCACATAAGTTTCGATCAAAAGCACTGTGTAGTAGGTCAGAAAAATCTTCCAGCAGTGGTTGAGTGCCCTTTCCAGCAACAAAACCATACTGGTTAGGCGACATGATGTTGGAAGTTTCAATGAAGCTGGACATTACAAGATATAAATGCTTTTCCAAAATCTCCCCAATGCAAGGTAAAATAGAAATAGGGCGATAGCACTCAGGCTTGTTAGGCGATCCTCCCTTGAAAACAGGCTTCACAAGTGCGGTTTTTAGTTCAATTGGGATGACGCCAGAGACCAAGAACTCATTTATCATGGTAAGAAGTACGTGCTGAACATGTCCAAAGTTTCGGCAGAGATCATTAATACGAATAGTATCAACACCAGGAGATTTATTGCGTTTTAAAGAAAACAAAATGGAGTGTAATTCGTCTATCGTGAGAAGAGGAAGGAACGCTGAGTTCGATACACTAATACTTGCGCTAGAGGCAAGCGGTTTGAAATCACTGTCTCTCGCAAAGCCCGATGACGCAGCAAAAAGTTTGTTAAAGTCGTTCACTACTGATTGCAGATCTGTGCCGAAGTGTTTTTGAAGGGAGTCAAAAAGCGATGCTCTTCCTCCACGCCCTGTAAAATAATTAATCAACTTCCATGTTTCACGTGGATTCGATTTTGCCTCAAAAAATCTTCGCTGAAAGTAGCATCGTTTGGCAGACCGTATAATTGCATTAGCTTTGTTCCGAGCGCTTCGATACTCTGCTTTTAACTGCAAATTGTTTGGTGAACGACGGGAACGTAACCATAAAGTATCTTTTTCTTTGATTGCTGTCATAATATCAGAATTAAACCATGGCTTATAAGACCGGCGTTTAAAATTAACCTCTTTCTTGGCGGCACAATAAAAGGATTGAAAAACCTCGACGAAAGCTTTATAAACATTGGAAGGTTCGACGGACATCAAGAGTTCGTTCCAGTCAAAGGCAGCGACCAAAGCATCGAATTTTACCGTATCCGTAATTGAAATAGACGAACAATCGCGCCTGGTTCCTTGCTCTTCGGGTGCCTGAGCGTCTAAACGACATCCAACAAAGTAATGATCGGATAGTTTATGAGTAATTACGGCGGATTTTGCAGACATATCCGGAGCACGAATATTGATATGGTCAATACAGGAAACTACTAATTTTTCAACCAAATGTTCTTCCCTAGTGGGTAAGGTGATAATATTTTCAATGCCATATTTTGACAGTAGAGTCAGATAATCACAAACTATCGATTTATTAGGTTTAAGAGTATCAATATTTAAATCGCCAACGACGCAAAATTGTCCTTCCGAACGAAACTGGTTAAGCACACCATCTAGTTCAGCAAGAAAGAGCGAAACATTTTCTGAGGGAGGCCTGTAAACCGCTAACAAAAATAAAGAAAAACCTGATAAAGAAATTTGAACAGCCAGTGTTTCTGCATGGACAAGAGATATGCTCCGAGGCGATAGTAACCATTTATCTTTAACGTATATAGCGATCCCACCACCTCTACCATGATCACGGGTGTAAAATGACTCCTTATATCCGTCAAGAATAAATTGATTGCATTGCAAAGATGACACACCAATTTCAGTTAGAACGAAAACATCTATCGACGCGGTAGAGGTATTAATTACTGCCCTAAACTCATCCCAGTGTTTACGCAAACTTCGGATATTTACATGAATAAGTGTTAAAGAGTTATTAGAAAGAGGGCCCAAAAGCTGAATAAATGAATTAATGTCTGGAACAGAAAAACACGTTGTCATGTTTTACACCAGTAGCAGAAGGTCGTTTTTTGTGTTGATTCGAATGGCTGGCGCGCCTTCGGCTTTCCTAGCAAAAATCTTCGAGTTCTTTGTCCACACAAAGCGGTATCCTTTTTCTTTGGCCCCCGTCCTCGCCAGCCAGAAAAGCTCCTTATTCGCAGATGTAAGGTTGTCGTTGAAGAATAACTTTGGGTGGTTTTCTGACTGGCACAGCCTGTGGAGTCTACCACGTGCCGCCATCCAAGCGTCTTTTAGAGTGACCGAGGTGAAGCGAATCAAAATAACCGGAACTGTGTCCGGCTTTTTGGTCAAACGGTGAATTGCCAGGATATCTGACGACTGAGGTGTTGGAAGGTTAAGTGGCCTAGCGAGATCGCTTATGACCTTCATTAAATCCTCACCATGAGAGAGCGGAAGACCATGCAGTTCCATGTTGGAACGACGACTGTATTGCTGCATGTCATTAAGCTCGTCTTTCAGTCGCTCAATGGTCTCTGACTGCTCTCTCATTGTGGCCTTAACCGTGTTAACCTCCTTTTGAAGTTCTTTAACTGCTTCCTCATTTGTCATAGCCAGAGCGAGCACGGAATCGTATTTCAAGCTGAAAGAGTCAACGGTCGTTTGTAATCCTTGGACCGTGTTGCGAAGCTCGTCGACAGCTGGTTTTAAAGCCAACAACTGATCAACCTTAGATGGTAGAGGCAACAGCGTCTCCACACTTGTCCTCAATGAAAGGAGCTGGTTAAGAGTGGCATTGATCGATGCCAGCTGACTGGTGAAAGGTGCATAATCTACAATCTCCTCCCTGCTGCCGTCGGTACGGGAGGAGTCATCTACTGAAACGTCACCGCTAACATCGGATGCTCTGAGGGTGGCGCCGGTACGGCAAGTGGGACACTTCCAAGTGTCTCGCCTGACAGCGCCCATCCCCGCGAACGTCCCATCTGCGACGCCAGAACAAGACTTGCCAAGATGGTAACCCCTTCGGCAAGACGCACACGTCAGGGATCTGCCGTCTGCCGGCAGAGCACGAGCACATTTGGCACAATCCATTATTAGGGAAGGGCGAGTACACAGCGGTAATGCAACACAGACACCAGTCAATACGCACTTCTCGAATAAGTGTAGAACGAGAGGAGTCAAGGTTGTATACGAACACTCCACGTGGCAGTTTTGTGCTGAGCTCGAGCGCAGTTGCCCACCCGTGAAACTGCACGACACAGAGAATCAATGGGTGATACCTGAAGGAATGGGCTTGCGGTCTTCATAGATCCTGCCAGCAGTAATCAGAATGGTTGCCGTATGTCTCACCGCCATATATATTATATATGGCGGTGAGGTATATGGGGTATGGTATATGGGGTGAGGTATATGCGGTGAGGTATATGGGGTGAGGTATATGGGGTATTATATATGGATAATATATATTATATTATATATTATCAATTAATAATATATAAATACATTAATTGCCTCCGGGCATAGGCAACGGGTTGGCCTGTTGCCTATGCCCGGCAACAGGCCAACCCATAATATTTATAATATAGGCAGTGTTTATATTATATTTAATGTATAAATATTAATTAAATTTATGATTTTCAATTATAAATATATAATTGAAAATTAATATATAATTAATTTTCAAATATTATAAATAATTGAAAATTAAATAATCGGTAGTTTAATTTATTTATTTTAATTAATATCCAAATTAATATATAATTTGGATATTAATTATATAATAAATTTTATATTAAAACTTAATCAATATAAAATTATTATTTATATTGATAATTTTAAATATTCAATACAATATAAAGTATAACGCATTACTTATATATTAATGCATTATACTTATTAAATATAAGTATAATGCATTAATATATAACAGTTAAAATATATAAAATAACAAAAAAAAATATTATTATAATTAAATAACATAAATTATAATAATATTTAATAATATTAATTAAAAATAATATTAATTGTAATATAATTGATAAATTATCAATTTTAATTATAAAAAATTAATTAAAAATTTATTTATTAATTAATTTTAACCTCCAGGCCATATAAAAATATGGCCTGGAGGCTAAATCCTCCAGGCCATATTGTATTTAAATTAATTTGTTTATAATTGTATATAACAATAAATGTAAATACATTGGAATATTGCACTGCCAAAATTGGTATAATATATAAAATTACAGTAATTTATAATAAATTATTTAAATATAGTAAATAAAATGCATTTAAAGAGGAATAATAACAGGCCAACCCTGCCATACTGCTTTTGTATTTATACAATTGTATTATTGTATATTATAATAATATTCAATTAATTTTAATTGAAATAATGTTAAATTTAGATTATATAATTGCAATTATATAATATAAATATATAATTAAATTAACGGGCCTAGTATTGCACATTCATTAAATTAATTATGTGCAACACATTAATAATTTAATGTATTGAGAAATACATATTTCTCAAGAAATTTTATTGAGATTATATTATTTTAGTTATTTAAGTTTAATTATATTTAAACTTATAATAAATAATAAATTATGTATAAATTACATAATAATATTATGTAAGTTAATAAAATAATTATAATTAACATATATAAATATGTTATATAAACAATTTTAATAATTAAATATTATTAATATATATCATAAACCAATTAACATAAATACTATAATTATAATATATATAATTGTAAATTTCATTATTCCATTATATTGAAACAATATAATGGAATTATTATAGCAATAAATTATACCGTTCCAATGTATATATTATACACAATTTAACTACAACTGTTAAATTATATATTTAATTTATATCAATTATAAATTTAATATGATTGTAAAAAAAAGTTGTAATGTAAATTTATACGAGTTCAATAAATATTATAATTATACACCTAAAATACCCGAGGGTTGGGAGAGTTTATTATACGTTATATTTTTTACTAATTATAATATATAAAATGTTATTTTAATAATTAATTGTTTATATAAAAGATTTATACAAATCTTATTTTAATATTTATTAATTTATGCTAGATAAATAATTACTATATAACTTATAATTATATTTTGTAATTAATATATAATACATTAATAAATATTAATATATTTATTAATATTTGGTATTGTAATAATTTGTTTTATGTAATTATACATCAATACTTCCATTTTATAATTATATTATAAATAAAGAATTATAATTTATTAATAATTAATTATTATAATTTATTAATAATTAATTATTAATAGTTAATTAATTATATTAACTATTAATATATATAATTTTTATAATTAATAATAAATTATAATAAATTAAATAAATATGTATAATTATAATTATACAATTATGGGTATAATAAAATAAAATTTTATTCTATCCGTAATTTAATATATAAATTATATAAAGTATATATTTTATAATATTACCAAATAATAAAATTATTATTAATATAAAAATTAATATCTATTAATTTATAATTTTTTATAAATAATATGTATATTGTATTTATTTATATTATAAGGTTTTATATTATATATAAACATATGTAATATTTGTTTTATTAATTATAAATTATAATTTTTTACTAATTAATTAATATAATAAATTAATTATAACTTATATAATATATTTAATTATAAATCCAATAATATTATAAATTAATAAACTCCTTATATAACATATACACCTTTCCAAAAAACGCTTCTAGGCCGCCGCCATGTTGCTGATGCTGATGCGGCTAGTGCGACTCTCGCGCCCTCTATCAGCTAGAAATTTTCTGCCACTCTCTGGAGCTGTGAAGACCCGCTCAGCGCGGTTCTCTACCTGTGTTTTTGCGGTTTTGCATTCGACGTTTTCTCGCCCCTCTTGAAAGTTTCCACTTATTTCTTTTTTATGCGTGCTGCGTACCCTTTTTGTGTTATCTTCCATTGTGAGAAATAAGGCTGGTAAGTGCCTGCCCTTGATATTCACGGTAAACGAAGGAGGTGAAGGACGTCGAACGACCCTCGACGCGATTTTGCGAACATTGTTCTCCCCCTCCCAGAGATAATCTGCGTAGAATCCTCAGTCATCTCCGAAAATAGTTGTCCGGGTTGGGGTGGGAAACGGGTCAGTCGCGTTCGTTCCTTTGACTTGGTGCTGTTGTGAAAAAGGAAGCTCTCCACGAAACGTGCCCCAAAACGAAGTCGTCTTGGATTCCGTCCGATCGTCAAGATGTGACTGTCGTCGACTGTGACTGTGTTATTTGAGATCTTTCTCAAATAAATTCTTTTCGGATAACGCTGCATCGTGTGGTACGTACAATATATTGTTCGAATGTTAACACTTTCTAAATTGTATGTCCGTGTCCTATCCACCGGTAAACACGTTATTTGTGAGCGTGAAAAATGCATGCCTTTCGGCTCTTTTCTGTTGCAATTTATTTTTGACAGCTAAGCGCTTTGTCGTTTGTCATGCGGCGAATCGCGCGGAGCCATCAGAATTTATCGTAAAAAACACAACAAAAACTAGAACTATACATTCAAGTCGCATTCGTTCTGTCGCGCGCGTACCCAACAAAAATAGTTTATAAGTTTTTTATTGCTTTCTTTTCTTCTTTCAAATGTGATACAATGCTTTCTCGATGACCTCGGGAAAATACGTGCACCATGAAACACAAAATACAGCGGGAAAAGACGAGAATTTAGCCGCCAGCATTGTTTGAAACTGCGCCTACGCAAGCTGCGCCTCTCGAAATCACAGCTCCACTCGGTTAGGGTTAGCAGGGACGCCGGTGAAAGTCTAGCCTCAAACCCAGTGACTGGGCTCGAAAACGGTTTGCTGCCCCTGGGGTCGAGTGTTTCTTGGAAAGGTGTATATAAGGAGGTATATTGTTTATACACGGGTTATAATTATATAATTGTAACCCGTGTATATGATATGGTTTTTATTGCACTGCCTCCGTACTATGTATGGAGGCAGTGCAATTTAATTTATATATAATTATATATATTTATTATATTTATTATAAATTATTAATAAAATATAAAATGTAATAATATTTATTATTATTATCTATTATTATTATTATTATTATCTAGCAATGGTCGTAAACGCTTTCAATAGTCATTTTTCAATATTTTCAGGAACCTCCCGAGACTCCTCCATCACTTTCGACAATGTTGTAACTCACTCGGCGTTTCTTCCACCTTTGATCGATTCTGATCTTTCCTCTTTGTTATACAGCTTCAAATCCTCAAAATCACCAGGTATCGACGGCATTCGAGTTTCTGACCTTTGTAGAAATTATGAAATCATTAAGAATGTACTTCTTTGTATGCTGAATGGTTTCATCTACAGGGGCGTTATTCCAGATGAACTGAAAACTGCTATAGTAAGGCCTTTGTGCAAAGGGGGCGCAACGAAGAAAATAGAAAATTACCGACCAATTTCTGTATTACCGATTATAGCGCAAGTTCTAGAAAAACATGTATTTCATGTTATGAGATCATTTCTGGACATACATAATGTTATCTCACCCAGTCAGTTTGGTTTTGTTCAGGAGAAAGGTACACAACCATTACTCGAAGAATTTTCAGATTTACTTTTTTCCGGTTTTGAAAGAAACCTCGTTAGCTGCGCCCTTTTTCTGGATGTATCCAAGGCATTTGACACCGTTAGCCATTCTATACTTTTAAAAAAGCTGTATAGCTTCGGATTTCGTGGTCCCTTTTTTTCCTTATTATCAAACTACCTTTCAAATCGCTCACAACTTGTAATTATATCTGAGTCGCAGAGTCCGCGAACGATGTTGAGAGCAGGTGTTCCGCAGGGTTCAATTCTATCTCCACTTCTATTTAATTTGTACGTCAATGATATTTCTACATATATTTCTGGGGCAAAGGTTTATCAATACGCGGATGATACCGTAATTGTCACTCAACACCTTAACTTCAATGATGCTGCCTGCTCTCTGCAATGCGCCGCGACTACCGTCATGGACTGGTTTCAAAGACACCTTTTGGACATTAATGTAAACAAGACAAAACTCATATGTTTTCGTAACCCGCTCAAATATGTGAATTTAGATTTTCCTTTTCTTTTACATAGCTCAAGTTGTATATCTTGCCAATGTGATCCTTTGGTATATGTCGATAATGTAAAATACCTTGGAGTAATATTCGACTGCGGTCTATCATGGAATGCTCAGCTGACTAGCATTGCTGCCAAACTGAGGAGTGCTTGTTGCCTCCTTTATAACACAAAATCGCTTATGCCTTTTCCAGTTCGTAAAATTGTCGCCCATGCGCTTGCATACAGCGTGCTAAGATATGGTGTTACTGTTTTTGGCAACTGCTCGGGGTTTTGGCATGACAAAATTGATTGTATTTTGAATAATATTTTGAAAAGTGTGTCTTATGGCCTACAAATTCCCGAGGGTACTAACTTGTTTCAATACTTGCAACTGCCATGTCTCCGCACACTATTTATTCAAACAGTAGTCCTACGTTACTTCTGGTCAGATAATTTCAAAACCAAAAACCCATCTCGTTCGGTTCGTTTCCAAGAGACCTTTAAAATACCTTTTGCCCGAACCAGATACGGCAAGTATACGCGTGAGGTCTACGTGCCTGAGATCTTTAATAGTTTGCCTTCTGAAATTCGGCAGGCTAACTCATTGAGTCAGCTTAAAAAAAGGTTGAAATTTTATCTTTCAGGCCGAAATACTACCTAAGTGTATATTTTGTACACGAGTGCTCTGTACAGTGTAGTGATCAGATTTTGCATTTTTTGTAACTGTTTCTTTCTGTTTTTGAAAACTGCTTTGTGATGTGTCGCTTCTTCTTCAGCTGTGTGTTCTCGGACATTCTGTTTTTTTTTTTTCTTCTGAACTTTCGGTTGGGCGGCGTCACACAAGTCACTGTTGGCTTTGATTGCCCCCGCACTATTGAATGGATGTATGAATGTTCTTGAATACAAATTTAATATTATTATTATTATTATATATATTACATTAATAAATCTGGATAAAGGTTAATATAAATATTATTTATATTAACCTTTATATAAATTATAAATAATTATAAATAAATAAAAATATATTACTTAGTTCCAATTATATTATAATACCATATACTTCCATAAATATGGGTTGGCCCGGAGGCAGTGCAATACCGTATTGCCTGCTACAGTATTGCATTACCGTAGCAGGCAATACAGTAAAAGTACAATATAATATATATTGTACTTAATCTTAATTAAGTATAATATATTAATAATATATAATAATACTTTATTATAAGATCAATAAGCAATACCCCGCCTCCCGGCGGGGTATTGCACTGCCTCCGGGCCAACCCGTGCGTTATTAATTAATTAATTAATTTAAATACAGGATATTTTAACATTAAATATTTAACGTTTAACATTTTATTATACATAAAATGTATAATGTTATATTTCAATACGGGTTGGAATCATATAATAACGCAATATAGTTATTAAAATTAATTATTGTTAATTTTAACTCATTAGTACATATTGTAATATATAACAATATTACAATATGGGTTGGCCCGGAGGCAGTGCAATACTATATAAAAATTATAAAGTTTATTATTAATATATATTAATTTAAAAATAACAATTTAATAAATAAAATATATTATTATATAAATATATAATAAATAAGATAAATTAATATAAAAATTGAATATAATTATTATTAATCAATGCGGTATTGCACTGCCTAAATATTTATATTAATTAATCTTTATATATATCAATATAATAATATTTAATTCTATTATATAAATATTATATAATATTTATATAATATTATATAATATTATATATTTAATTATATTAAATTAATTATATATTGTATATATAATTATATAATTAATAATTTATTATTAATTATATATATAAAGTTGGCATGGCCCGTGGGCAATCAATAATAATTGCCCACGGGCAATTATTATTGATTTGCATAATATAATTTTACGGGTTGGAATTAATTATGTTATTATTTTAATAATAACATAATATTATTAATATATGTATAAATATTTTTATATTAAATTTTATTAATATTATATTAATTTTTATTTATTAATAATTTGTATTAATTAATGTTAATATAAGAGTAATTGCATTACCGTTGAAATTAACGGTAATGCAATATAAGTATTAAATTATAATATATTATATTGAATAATATATTAAATAAATTTTATATTAATACAATATACGAGGTTATTGTTAATAATTGAATATATAAATTAAATAATAACACATTAATTATAATTATAAATTATAACTGGTATTAATTAATAAATAATAGTATATGTACTTCCAAAGTACATATACTAAATTATAATATTTATAAGTTAAATTACAATATTTATTTTAATCTTAATTAAGTACAATATATTAATAATATATAATAATACTTTATTATAAGATTATATAAGCAATACCCGCCTCCCGGCGGGGTATACACTGCCTCGGGCCAACCCGTGCATACATATTTATACTTATACTTTTTTATAATATAAATTATTTAATTTGCAAATAATTAATTATTTGCAAATTATGCAATAATAATATTTTATTGTGATATTTATAAATAGTTAATTATACGTTATAAATATTATACGTTACAATTTATAATATATTTATAATATATATATAAAAAATATATATATATATTATAATCCTATATACTATAGGATTATATTAAAATTATATTATATGTAATAAATATAATAATATTTATTATATATAATAATATGTAATAAAATATTATTTATACATTATTTAATAAATTTTAAATAATATATAAATATTACATTTGTATAATATAAATAATTTAAATATTAATATTTAACTTATTATTAGTAATAAATATACATAAATTTAATATTAAATCCAATGAGCCTATAGGCAATAGTAAATATAAGATATAATTAGTATACATATTAAAATGTATACTTATTAATATGTATACTCATTATATTAATTTATATATTAAAATAGATATAAAAATATGTATTTATAATTATAAATAATTATAAAATTTAAATTTTATCTTTGTTAACTAATTAACATATATATATATAATTTATATATAATAATATATATTTATATATATATATATATAAATATTATATTATTTATATATATATAAACATATATATATATAATATTATATATATATATATATAAACATTTATATATATATAAATACATATAAAAATAATTATATAATTTTTATATAATTATTATATAAGGCCAACCTATAATAAGATATAGGTTAGCTTTATATAATATAATATAATAATAGTTATAAATTATAACTATTAAATTAATATGTATATATTACATTAAGTTAAATAATAACTGTTTATAATATATTATATATTATCATATATAACTATATTTTTCTTAAGAATATAAGAATTTAATAAGGCATAATATACATAATTATGTACTAATATACATAATTATGTATATTATACGTTATAATTTAAATGGATATTAAATATCTATTTAAAAGTCATAAGTTCAACAATTAATTATATTAATTAGGTTGCATATTATTTATATGTTATATTACTATTTTTAAATATATGTATAATTATTTATCAATAACATGTGTTATATTAAATTATAATATATTATATTGAATAATATATTAAATAAATTTTATATTAATACAATATACTAGGTTATTGTTAATAATTGAATATATAAATTAAATAATAACACATTAATTATAATTATAAATTATAACTGGTATTAATTAATAAATAATAGTATATGTACTTCCAAAGTACATATACTAAATTATAGTATTTATAAGTTAAATTACAATATTTATTTTAATCTTAATTAAGTACAATATATTAATAATATATAATAATACTTTATTATAAGATTAATAATAATACCGCCTCCCGGCGGGGTATTGTACTGTATCCGGCCAACCCGTGCATACATATTTATACTTATACTTTTTTATAATATAAATTATTTAATTTGTAAATAATTAATTATTTGCAAATTATACAATAACAATATTTTATTGTGATATTTATAAATAGTTAATTATACGTTATAAATATTATACGTTACAATTTATAATATATTTATAATATATATATAAAAAAATATATATATATTATAATCCTATATACTATAGGATTATATTAAAATTATATTATATGTAATAAATATAATAATATTTATTACATATAATAATATGTAATAAAATATTATTTATACATTATTTAATAAATTTTAAATAATGTATAAATATTACTTTTGTATAATATAAATAATTTAAATATTAATATTTAACTTATTATTAGCAATAAATATACATAAATTTAATATTAAATCCAATGAGCCTATAGGCAATAGTAAATATAAGATATAATTAGTATACATATTAAAATGTATACTTATTAATATGTATACTCATTATATTAATTTATATAATAAAATAGATATAAAAATATGTATTTATAATTATAAATAATTATAATATTTAAATTTTATCTTTGTTAACTAATTAACATATATATATATATATTTATATAAAAATAAATATAATATTTTATATATATATATATATAAATATTATATTATTTATATATATATAAACATTTATATATATATAAATATTATATTATATATATATAAACATTTATATATATATAAATACATATAAAAATAATTATATAATTTTATATAATTATTATATAAGGCCAACCTATAATAAGATATAGGTTATCTTTATATAATGTAATATAATAATAGTTATAAATTATAACTATTAAATTAATATGTATATATTACATTAAGTTAAATAATAACTTTGTTTATAATATATTATATATTATCATATATAACTATATTTTTCTTAAGAACATAAGAATTTAATAAGGCATAATATACATAATTATGTACTAATATACATAATTATGTATATTATACGTTATAATTTAAATGGATATTAAATATCTATTTAAAAGTCATAAGTTCAACAATTAATTATATTAATTGGGTTGCTATTATTTATATGTTATATTACTATTTTTAAATATATGTATAATTATTTATCAATAACATGTGTTATTGATTAAATTACAATTAATTTGTTATTAAAAATTATATTTTTAATAACAAATTAAATATATATTACATAGTAATTAAGTACAAATTAATATAACAGGCCATATAAAAATTAATACTTATTTTTAATTAAACTTTATATAAAACATAAATTAACAAATAATATACGGTATTACACTGCCTCCGGGCCAACCCGTTAATAAATTATATTTATTAAAAGTAGGCACAGATTAATATATATATTATTTATATACAATTACAAACAATTGTTAATTTATAATGTTAATTATAAATTAATATTTTAAATGTTAATTTAAATAATTTATTTTTTAAATTAACAATTAACATTTTATGCACTGCCTCCAGGCCTATAATAAATTATAATAAATAAGTTATATTATAATGTATAATGCTATATCAGCCTATAGGCATAGCCTATAGGCCGATAAATTAATATGCAATTTTATATTGCATATTAATTTACTGTTGACGAACATATTACAAGTTTATGAAATATAACAAAAATTGTAAATTACAAATAAATTGGATTATATAATCAATTAATAATTGATTATATTGCACCGCCAGTACAAACTTTATAACATTAATAATGTGCAATACCACGTATACACAATAATAATAAATATATAAATAATACACGGACGTATCATATATATAAATACTAATAAAATTTTAATTTAAAATATTAAATAATATATATATTATACATTATTAACGTGTTATACAATTAAAGATAATCACACATAATACATATGTGTGATTCTATATATTTATTATAGAATTCATTATAACAATTATACAAATATATTATTAATAGTTATTATGAGTTATTGTACTCAATATTATATATTGAGTACAATAACTTTATATTAATTAAAGTTTATAAATATATATTTATATATTTATAATGTTACGTTAATTTATAATGTAAATTAATTGTAATGTAATATATTAATTTTATATAAGTTCATATATACAGTTGTATATATGAACACTTTTGTGTTCATATATACAAACCTATAGGAAATACAACTTCGGTGTCGGTTGGCAATTTATTTAATTTTTGTTTTATATTTTATAAAACAAATTTTATATATTATTATATATTATATTATTAAATATAATAATATAATAAAATTATTTATATTATTATATTTTAATATATAATAATATAATTATTATATATTAAAATATGTATTATTAATAAATACATTAATAACTTAAATTATTTATATTTATAATATAAAAAGTATTTATTATAGTTTTAAATTGGTTAATATAATATAATTACAATACCAGGCCAACCCGTGCTTTTTGCAATACCAGGCCACGGGTTTCCACGTGATATTAAAATATTGCGCCCTGGTATTGCACTTTTTAATTGTATTTACATTATATATAATTATGAAAATATTTATAATGCAGTACCGTATAATTTTATAATCATACAGTATTGTTGTCTAAATAATATATAATTATTTAGACAACAATAAAATACATTGGTAAAAATAGCAACCTAAATAACCAATATAATTATTAATTATAAATATATTAATATTAACATAGTACAATATTTATTTAACATTTATAAATAATGTTTATAATATTTTAACTATTATAATTTTATTATTTGTTATATATATTGCATTTATATATATAACAAAATTATATATAAATTATATTAAATACAATAATATTTAACCTTAATTAAGTAGAGGCAAGCAATCATAACAATAATAAATTAACCTAGTTATACAATTATATAATAGTGTTAATATATATTTATTTTATATATTAACACTATTTATTATTGATATCATTTAGTAATCATTATAAAGTCAAATATTAATACATATATTATGTATTATTAAATTTAATAATTTATTTATAAATTAATATTATTAACACTATTTTATCAGTATTGCATATATACATTAAATAATATTATATAAAATTATAATTATATAATTTTAAATGTTAAAATTATATAATTATTTATATTTATATACATTAATTATAATATTAATGTATTATTGTTTATAATACATTAACATGGGTTAATGTATATAAATATTAAATTAAATATTTAATATATATTAATATTTATATAATGCATATAAATTATATTTTATATATTTAATATTATATAAAATATAGATTTAATTAATATTAATAAATTAAATCTATAAAATTACCGTTTATAATAATTATAAATAAATAAGTTAAAATATAAATAAACCTAATATATACATTAATTGTATTAATTTATTAATAATATTTAATAATATAATATAATCTATACGTATTCTCTAATTAAAAAAACAAAATATAGTTAATAATTACAGTTATGTAATTATTAACATATAAAAAATTTAATGCACTTCAAAAAATATATATATATTATTATATATTAATTATTATATAATTAATATATATTAATTATAATGTTGTTATTATATTCGGTAATTTATATATTAATGTAAAATATCTATATATAATTCCTACCACAATTATTGTGGTCGGAAATTTAAATTATAAAAATTCATAAAATTTATATATCAAAATTAATAAAATACATTATAACTTATAAATAAATTAGTTAAATTATATTAATTTAAACTGTACACTTTTATACAATTATATAAAAAATAAATACTATAAATTAAGTCATATGTAAAATTAATTGCAATAAATAATAAAATAATTATATAATATTTAATACTCGAGGCAGTGCAATACCATAGTATATTTTTAAATATACTTTGTTAATAATACATATATTATATAAATTATATAATATATGTTACGGGTATTATTTAATTAATATATTAAGGTATAAGTTATACTTATACCTTAATAATATATTATTTATATATTTAACTGATAATTATAATTATTATTATATAATTATAATAAAACACTTAATATAATTAAATTATATTGTTATAAATTTATATAAATAATATAATATTGTAATACTTATATATAATTATATTTATTATAATTAAATTATTGAAAAATAAACATATAGTATATATTTATTATAAAAATAAAAATTATTGTAATAAGTTAAATTATAATTATATTATATATAATACAATATAATATAATATTAAATTTATTATTAGATACCGAGGTTTTTATAATTATAGTAAATATAATTTAAATAATTAATTATTTAAATTATATTTTATAATTATTAATATAAATTAATAATTACAAATAATATAAATATTGCAGGATATTATTTTATGTGCCGGTATAAATATTAATAAATATTAAATAAATATTTAATTTATTAAATATTAATATAATATTAAAATATATATTAATATATATTACATTATATATTTATTATTAATTGTATATAATTATTATAATATATAATTATTACTAATTATAGGTATAAGTTGGCCTGGTATTGCACTGCCTCCAGGCCAACCCTATACGGGGTTGGCCTGGAGGCAGTGCAATACCAGTATTGCACTGCCTCCAGGCCAACCCCGGAGTAATTATATAAATTACTCCAGGCCATATACTGCCTCCGGGCCAACCCTTGGTTAATATAATTAATTATATATAATTTATTAATAAATAAATTGTATAATAGGAATAATAACTTTTAAGTATACTGCCTATAAATTAAATATAGGCAGTATATTTAATTATATATTAAATATACTGCCTATATTTAATTTAGCAATATATTGAAATTAAATATATATAATTAATATATATACAATATTAATTAATTATTATTGTATATTTAAAATAATTACCCTTTAATAAGGGTAATTATTTTAATAAGGGTAATTATTATTTTTCAGGCTAAATGGCCCGCTGCAACAAAATTTTGCCGACCCCTGCACAGAGCCACTAAATAGGCTAAGTTTATGACGCAGCTGAAGATGACAACGCACATAATGTTTATATAAAAGCCAGTCCAGCACAAGCGGCCTGGAACGCGATGGTATTGTGCTTACTACTAAATTGCTTTTATCATCTAAACACAATCGTATAATTTATTTATTATCCGTAAGATATTTTTGTATTGTAGATATACCAGCTTGAACTTTAAAATCATACTTGAACACGAAGAAAAAAAGGACAGGAGAGGACAAACACCCGACTCAACTAAATGTTTTCATTTAAATACAAGATCTGCCAGAAACAAATCCGGATATTTAGAACTCTTTTTCCATGTACTTGACGTCCCGTTCGACGTTATCATGCTATCTGAGACCTGGTACAAATGCGACAGTGACGTTTTCAAACTTCCCGATTATAATAATCATTGTGTAAATCGGCTATCTCAGCGTGGCGGTGGTGTTTCAATGCTTATTAAAATGATATGAGCTACGAACTTTTGTCGGAATTTTGCCTCTCGACCGATGACTATGAAGTACTATCGATAAGAACAAACCAAAATGTTGTGTCAGTGTTCTATCGTCCCCCCGATGGCAATATTTTGAAGTTTTGCTAATTTTTGGAATGCTTTTTTGTGTTTATTGAAGATGACCAGCACAACGTGATTTGGGGTGGGGATTTCAATGTTGACATGTTAAGCGATAATAGTTCAAAGAGAAATATTACTACTCTTTTCCAGATAAACTTTTGCATGAATGTAATAAATCAACTGACACGTATTACTAGCACATCAGAAACATTATGTAGTGGGCACTACTAAGGTGATGGTGTTTTCCTTATTGCTCGTCAGAGGACACCATCATTTATAGAGCGCTTATATAAGAAGCGGCGCGTGACAATAAAAGGGGCTTTTTGGTTGTGGTCACGAGCTTGGCTGCTGTCACTTGGCCGTCGTCTGTTCCGAACGTTGCGAACATGGTGTCAGAAGCTGGCTAACGCCGTCACTACGGCGGGAGGTGAACCCCGTATCCAAGTGGTTCGCGTCGGAGCGTCGGGACTTCATCCTCCGGCTCCATTCACTTTCACCAGCCCGGCGGAATGGCCGACATGGATTGCGACGTACCAGGACTACGCCTTCGCAGCCGGTCTCGATACTGCCAGCGACGAGGTGCAGATACGCATGCTCTTGTACTGCCTGGGACCACAAGCCCGAAGCGTCCTGTCATCGTTGGGAGCGCCAACTCCAGAGACCCTGTCGTTCGCGGTCGTCAAAGAGAAGTTGGCCGGGCACTTCGTGCATCCCGTCACCGAAATATACGAGAGTCGCTGGTTCCACCGTCGGACGAAGCAGGAAGGCGAGTCTGTCGACGACTTCTTTACGTCGCTTCGTAACCTGGTCAAGCGCTGCGGTTACAACAGTGCGGATGTCGAAGACCGCCTGGTACGTGACAAATTTGTCGTGGGGTTGCGGGATGACAAGCTCTCTGAGTTGTGTCGTTGTACGAGGCTCTCTGCGGAAGAAGCGCTCTGCCAGGCCCGTCTTCATGAGGACGTCGAAAAACAGTGGCTGTCACGCGCCAGCGTTGCCCGCCAGAATACTGCCCCGAAAACCTGAACGTCGACACCGCGAGACGCAAGAAGATAGCGACCAGTCAATCGGCATGCCATCACGGCAAATCTGAGCAGTCCGCCGGTTCAACTTGTGAGTATTGCGGACGTCACCCCCACCTGCGGAAAGATTGCCCAGCGCGGAAATCGTCTTGCCATTTCTGCAAGAAGCTGGGCTGCTGTCACTTTGCCGTCGTCCGTTCCGAACGTTCCGAACATATTGCTCGATCTATTTATCACTAATTTTGACCAGCAAATCGTGACATCAGGTGTGATAGCTTGTGATATCAGTGATCACTTCGCAACTTTTCTATGTATAGGTAATGATATCGAGTAAACGCAAAGGCCCTAAAATGCACACTTTAGTACAAAGTATTACCACTGACCGTCTTGACTAACTGGGCGGGGGTTTTAGACAAAACTGACGCGAATGAAGCTTACGAGGGATTTCTCCATATTTTCAAAACTATTTACGTGAACCACTTTCCCAATCGAAAAGTAAGGATACTAAAAAAGCCCTGAAACCATGGATAACGGCAGAATAAATTGCAAAGGTACAAATAAAGAACAAGTTATATCAAGCTTTCATTAAAGCAAAAGACCCAGACAAGCGTAAAATATTTAAGGCATTCAGGAACAATTTGAACAAGGAACTAAAGAAATGCAAAACCGTCTACTACCACAATTTGTTCAGCTCAATTCCCGGCCGCACTGATGTGATGTGGAGGAAGTGGAATTCTGTTTTAAATCGCAACGACACGCAAAACAGCATTGAAACAATAAAGAGTTTTAGTAGATCGTTCCGATACCTCCGATACCCCCGATAACGATGCTATATATGTAAGCGCAAAGGCGGAGGCAGAGTATCGGGTACCGTTATCGGAGTCATCGGAACGATCTACTAAAACTCTCTTATAACACAAATAACGTTGAATTGACTAGTCGTTCTCTCGCTAATGTATTTAACGACTTTTTTGTAAATCTAGGGGGGACTCCAATACAACTAATGCTTGCACTTATATGAACCGAAGAATTCTGGAAACTTTCTATTTTAATCCAGTCCCTGAAGATGAAGTGGTGTCAGTGTTTCGTAACGTAAACGTTAGTCACAGTTGCGACGCCGATGGTATAAAGATACGCCCAGTACTATACGTTTAGACATTATCGGCCGTTACCTGGCGGACATTTTTAATCTTTGTTTAGAAACGGCCATATTCCCCCAAAAGATGCAGATAGCCAAGGTGATAGTGCTTTATAAGAAAGGCGATAGGAATGGCATAAACAACTACAGGCCTGTGTCACTTCTCCCAGTATTTTCGAAGGCTTAGAAAAGATTATACATAACCGGTTTATCGTGTTTTTGGAAAAGCATAGCATCATTACAGAATCTCAGTTCGGATTTAGAAAGAAACGTTCTACGGTACTAGCTTTGCTTGACCAAAAAAAATTTATACTGCGCAACTTTGAAGATAAGCATATAGTACTGGGCATATTCATCGATTTTACAAAAGCGTTTGATTACATTAACCACGAGTTGCTCATTCAAAAATTAGAGTTTTGTGGTATTAGGGGACATGCCGCGCTTTTTATTGAGTCGTATTTGGAAAAACGGCGTCTGTATGATAGTATTCAAGGTCACTTTTCTGATATCAAGCCGATTAAGTCTGGGGTACCACAAGGAAGTATACTTGGGCCATTGCTCTTGAATATATATATTAATGACATCGTTAACATTGCGCAGCAAGTGAAGTTTATCATTTACGCGGATGACACCAGCCTCTTTTTTCAGGTAAGAATTATAATGAAATTTCGCACGTAGCTAATGACACCATAAAAGCTCTAGACACATGGGCTAAATCAAATAATCTCATAATTAATAAGAAGAAAACTAAGGCGACCTTATTTTGCCCCAAAAATATGAAACCTGAACTTACGAGTGAAATTTTTCTAGACTCTTCGCCTATCGAAGTGGTAAGCACGGTTAAGACTTTGGGGTTTTTTTTCTCTAGGCACATGTCTTGGACTGAATACGTTGACTATGTTATTTCTAAGCTCTCTCGTATGACTGGTAAAACTGCATAGACATCGTCATGTTCTTCCAAAAGGAGTTAAGTTGCTTTTGTATAATTCATTGTTTTTATCCCATCTGAATTACTGCCATTTATTTTGGGGGACGACGACAAAAAGTAATCTGCAGAAACTATTTCTATTGCAGAAAAGAGTGTTACGAATTGTGTGCAACGTGCTTTATGATTCTCACACTGACCAACTTTTTAGAGAGCTGCGTGTAGTGAAGATATTTGATCACTATGCTTTCAAACTTAGCATAAAGTATACACAGGAATGTTGAGAGATAAAGAGTTTTTTATTGTCATTACTCGCACTTCGAAAAAAGCTGCAACATATTCCACCCGTCACTCGGATGTTTGGGCAGTAGAAACATCACGAACAGATTATGGCCTCCAAATGATTAAAATAACCTTGCCAACATTACTGAACACTCTTATGGGCTCTAATTTTGATGTCGAATCTTCCAATATGTGTGCGCTGTTGAATCTTCCAATATGTGTGCTAGCTAATCAACTGCTGTTGATTAGCTAGCACATTATTGCTTTTATTTTTGTTTTGTTATTTTTTGTTGTTAAGTATTTTGTATTATATAAATTCTTGTGTATGACTTTCCCAATGCTGTGTACCTGTGGGGGGCTGAGGACCAGTCAAGCTGCTTGCACAGCTTTTTTTCCTCAGCTCCCACCATACTTGTATGGTAAATAAAGTCATTATACTACCAACCGTGTTTTAGTGTAAACTTCTTCCCTAGGGCTTGTCTAAACAGGACACTACAAAAATGGTCAAGCGATACGGCTCCTGCAAAAATCGTCAACATTGAAGCGGATACTTCAATATTGAGGATTTTTGCGGGAGTGGTGCCGCTGACGATTTTGTGGGTAAGCCAACATCACGACTTTTCTCCTCGCCTCCTCCACTTTTTTGTTTTACTTCACTGCTCGTCAGATTTGATGTCACACGTCACCTGCCACTGGTTTTCCCCCGCGGCTCGTTGACCTCGCTACCGCCGTCGCCTCGGCTGGAAGGCCAAAGAGGATCGGGCGGATTCGAGAGATTCCTGCGTCGAAGCATGCGTTCTGCTTCCCGCAGGGAAAGGGAATGACACCTTAGTTTCATTCCCTTTCCCATTTTCGGTACTTGAAGAACGGGGGAGGCCCCAAGTGATTGGCCGACAGCCAGCAGGGCCTGTGAGTGGCTCTCCGGACCCACGGGATGAGCAGATCAAGGCCGCCGTCAAGAACATGGGCGAGATTTTGTCGTGTACCCTGGCGATTTCTGTAGTGTCCTGTTTGGATACTTCCTTTCTTCATGTTGAAGTATAATTCTAAAGTTCAAGTTGATATACTTACATGCATGTACCAACACGCTCAACTCTTTACCGTTAAAGGATATTTTTTAGTCGTGTTTGTTTTCGGTCAAGCCTACTAAAAAAACGTATTTCTAAAGGGCTGTGCGGCTGAAGTTTCGTCGTGCATACGCAGCGCCACTCCTCCCCCTGGTGAATACTTGTTAGCAGTACGAGGAGCAGGCGACGCGGGAGGCTGGTGTGCTTGTCGCGCTGGCCACGCTCTTCTTAATGTACCGAATGCAAAAAAGCAAGGCACCAGGCAGTATTGTGTCTTCGAAAGCCACAGCATCGTATTAAATAAAAAGAGTAAATATTTTGTAGGAGAAGCGCAGAAGGAAACTCACTCACACAGAAATTGCAGGCACACCAAAAAACGGTCACTCAAGTCGCGCTGAAAGGACGGGCTCAAAGTTGTTCTTGTGAATGGGCCCGAAGTACTAGAAATGAAACTTTTTAGAATGGATGCTTGGGCGAGTTGGATATTCATATTGTAGGAGAAGCGCAGAAGGAAACTCTAGTAGTTCGGGCCCATTCGCAAGAACAACTTTGAGACCGTCCTTTCAGCGCGACTTGAGTGACCGTTTTTTAGGTGTGCCTGCAATGTCTGTGTGAGTGAGCTTCCTTCTGCGCTTCTCCTACAATATGAATATCCAACTCGCCCAAGCATCCATTCTAAGAAGTTTCATTTCTAGTACTTCGGGCCCATTCGCAAGAACAACTTTGAGCCCGTCCTTTCAGCGCGACTTGAGTGACCGTTTTTTTGGTGTGCCTGCAATTTCTGTGTGAGTGAGTTTCCTTCTGCGCTTCTCCTACAATATGAATATCCAACTCGCCCAAGCATCCATTCTAAGAAGTAAATGTTTGTTTCCCGAAAAGTTTTATTCAGTTCCTTGGAGGTGATTCAAGAAAGATCGCCAGAAGCATGAATCGCCAGCTGTGCGGAGGGCAAAGTTAATTATTGTTTCTCTTTCTTGGCGTATGATTGAGTAGTGCAGCTGTGGTTATTTGTATAGCAATTTTTCGTAGATCACACGCAAGAGCGTGCAACAGTTTGGCGTTGCTTGGGGGAGCTGTCACTTTGAGGGCGACTGAGTTCGCGCTCGCTGGGCCCGCAACGCTCAGCCGACGTTCTGCGATAAGCCCCTAATGTAGCAGCTACGATGGTTCCCCGTGGCTGTCAAGAAGAAAAAAGCCCGAATATGTGGTTATCATTTTTTAAACAACTTTAAATTTGAGAACCAAGCTCATTTAGCTTCCCTGCCAATTTCGTACCCCGATGCTTACAAGACAAAGCGGGTAAACGGCAAAAGACTTGTTGTAAAATGAGGCAGATAATCGCAGCCCCACTTGCCTACTGTCTTGAACGCATAATTGAAAAGAAATTGACGGGTGTACTGTAGTTTTTTCCATATAATATTAAAATTATGTAGTTAGCAACAACATGTACAGTTACTTCCTAAGGAACCACAAAAAATTAGACACTAGAACATTCCTTGGTCAACCAATAAGAGCATGTTTGCAATGTTAGATGTACTAAACGAAAGCAACATAAAATGGACCAGGACAGGACACCTCACAAAAGGTGAATAATTGAAAATGTTTGAGTGAAATATAAATAAATTATATTTTTTTTGCAGAGAAGGAAGAAACATTGACGATCCTTTTCTGGCGCAGATTGTTCTATAGATATATCAAGTATAAGAGCGATTAAGCAGCAAACGAAACACAAACATCGCGCAAAAAGCTTACTTTTCACCTGCAATTTCGTTCCAAATCATTATTCTGGGGTGATATAAAAAGATAAAAAGAAGACAACAATACTGGCGCAAATTTCAGTCGATTGGCGGTCACTCTTTTTGCTCATAAAAGTATGAGTGGGTTACTGACGCACCTGCGTGAATTATAATTTTACCGCTTTTACGGCAGCGGTACACGTGCGCTAACAAAACAAGCTGTCGCGGCGTGCAGTAAAAGTTTTTAATTTTGTTGCTCGACCCGCTCAGAATGCCTGGGAACAGATGAACTGTGGTGGTATTCGCGTTCCGCTTCGGTTTTTTATATAGCTGCCCCTAGTGTTGCGGTGTGGCAGTGCATGCCTCTTCATTGACTTCATTCGCATGAATTGAAACAACCGCTACATGCTTCCAGCAGCTGGTAACTCAGACTTTCAAGCGGTGCTCGAATATACAGTTTGAACTGGGGTGCCTTCATGTGCGCTTTGCTTGGGGTGATGACATCTGGCCATTTTGTTTCCAATTCTTCTTTTTATTTTTCTTCTGAAGCACGTGAAAGAGCGTGTCCCTGCACGCGCTCGTGGCGCTGACTGTGCTACGGCGACATTTTGTTTCCGGCGATTTCTTTGTATTTTCTGTGAGCGCGTGCTGTCGGCATCGGATGCTACAAAGGGTGGCATCACCCTAAACAGAAGGCCATTGAGGCACGCTAATTTGAACAATATGCCATTCTTAGTTTTGTCCGAATAGCTCTGACTTCCAAGAACCAGCGAAACCATACAAAACAGCATTTATCTTGAGGCTGATATTATAGGCGACGCTGTCGCCCATGACTCATGTAGTTGCGAGGCACACTTCGCTGTCGACAAATGTTCTTATGCCAGGATTATCTCTTCCAACCCAGAGACTTGGCACACTGGCAACCTTACTTTGCGGATGTTGGCTTCCCTAAAAAAAATATTCACCGTTTTTTAACAGACGGAAAGCCACAATAGTATGACATTGTGGCCGCAGTAAAGTTTTAACGTGTTCGTCGCCATTGCAACCGAACCCGTACTGCTATGAAGGGCGGTTTTGACCAGAGCGCGGCACCACTAGTATTGCTCGGTCGTGCCCTCTGGGCAGCCGAACGGGACTTTTGCTTGGGCAAAAGTGCCATTGAGACGCGGGGAATGCAAAAAATATGGCTGGTCCCGGTAACGGCATCTACGAGGTTGGCTGCTCGCCTCCTTTCCGTGGATCTCCAAGCTAGGCAGCATTGAGTTCGAATCAGTTGCGTTACGCTGTCTTTGTCGTGTCGATCAATGTTGCGTCAGAAATAGATTGGAGACAGTTCGCTACACAACGTTGCGATCTTCGGCTCTGTACTACGCTGAAACCGCGTTGTACAAAAAAGATTTCCGCGCGCTGCAGTTACTCAACATTTAAATTATGCCGCCTAGGAAGCGTTTTACCTTCATCCTTTTTCCGACTTTTAGTGCACCGTTTCCTAGGCAGTGTGGAGTTCGAAGCACTAGCGTGCCGAACGATGTTGTGTCAGGAACAGATTGTAGAACGTTTACTACTGTGAGGCAGGGCAGGGAGGCTCGCACTTTCAGAAAAATAACCGTTTAATTACGACTAAACGAATACACAGAGGAAGGAGCTTGTTCTTTGGCGCGCATGACTTTGCGAGCCGGCGGCGAGAGATGATCTGATCTCGCGTGCTCCGAGGTAGCTTGCTCGGGCAGCGACGTCGCTCCTGGACGAGTGGCGCCCTCTCTCGGTGCACGATGTCACTTGCTCGATGGTTCGAGAAGGGAGCGCTCTCACATCCCACCCCTGTTTTAGAGGACCAAGTCTCTTGGTTGGGTTGACACTGGCACATCGGAAAACACTTAAGTCCGAGAATTCAATCCAAGACGTAATCTTGTAAATGAAGAGGGCGACGGGGCTCTCGTCGTGGGCGGTGGCCCTCGGGCAGTTGGGGTGCCGACGGGAGGGGCTGCTCTGCGCTTGGGCTGGGGAACTCAGCAGCTTGGGTGGACGGCTCTGCTGTGTGGCTAGGCGGGTGCATAACCAATGGAGAAACAGGGGGACATACCTCTTTATCTGCGAGACGTGCACCGTTCGAGGTTGGTTGAGTAGTCGTGGCCCCGTGCCGGAGACACGAAGGGCCCTAAATGTGGTGGGCGTGGACTGTTCAACAAGTCTGTACACTCCGTTGAAGCGCGGGGCCATTTTCCCTTGAGGCAATGGAGTTTGCTGTTTTACCCAGACGAGGTCACCCACTGTGAAGCCATGGGAGCTGTGGGTGCTGTCGTAGTGCTCTTTCCGCAACGCTTGCGCAGTTTCTGAATTGGCTGCTGCCTCCTCTCGTTGAGTTGTTGTGTCAATGATTCGCTCCATGAGACTATACTGTTGGCGCTCGCGATGCTGTTGGAGTGGGACCTTCGGAACATAGCCGAACAGCAGTTGAAAAGGGGAAAAACTTGTGCTTGCATTCACCGACGTGTTGACGGCGAAGGCGGCCTCCGGAAGCTTGGCTGGCCAGGACAATGGTTCCAAGGCGCAGATCTTACGCAAGACTGTCAGCAGTGTCCCGTTGCTTCTTTCAACGAGGCCATTGCCTTCGGGCCGGTAAGCAGTGGAGTAGTGGAGCTCAACATTGTGCAGACGCATGAACCGCTTGAACTCTGCCGATTCGAAAGCCGATCCATGATCAGAGAGGCAATGGTCTGGGGTGCCATAATTGTAGAATGTTCGATGCAAATGCTGTATAACATCCCTTGCGGATGTGGACGACACTGCTCCAGGGGCAATGAAGCGGGTTGCAAAGTCTATGACATTCAAGATGTAGCGGTAAGATTCACTGGGAGGCATGGTCACATGATCCATGGCGATGATGGAGAACGGGATGTCAGACGTGGGCATCCTGCCGAGGAGACCAACGTTGCGGGAAGTCGGGCGATTGTATTGTTGGCAGGTCTGACAAGATGAGACATAGCTTTGAACTGTCTGTTCCATGTTGGGCCACCAGTAGCGTTCTTGGACTTTGTGGAACGTCCGCTCGGTGCCAAAATGGCCTGCCGAGTCATGCAGTGCTTGAAGAATAGCTGGGCGCATCACCGACGGAGCCACAATGACATATGCTCCTGACGGTGACCGGCGGTAGAGGATGTTCTCCACCACTATGAACTCCTGGGTCTCTTCGTTGGGTAGACTCTGGAGGATTCGAGCACAATCGGAGTCTTCCAACTGCATGGCGGATAGGGATTGAGGTGACTGTACGGTGGCACATGACAAGCGCGACAGATGATCCGCTACCACGTTCTGCCGTCCCGGGCGATGTTGCACTGTAAATTCGAACTCTACCAAGTCCATCAGCATGGAAGTGAACCGGCGAGAGGGCTTTACACTTTTAGTCAAGCACGCCACCGTCCAATTGTCTGTGATTAGGGTGAATTTCTTGCCAAACAGGTACTGACGGAACTTGACTGTGATTGCCCAATGCACTGCAATGCATTCCCACACATTGCTGTGGAGTTTGCGCTCGTCGGGCGTAAGGGCACGGCTGGCGTAGACAATGACAACTTCCCTGTTGCCTTGGATTTGCGACAGCACAGCTCCGATTGCTGCTCCTGAAGCATCAGTGGTTACTGTTGTGGGAGCGTCTGGGTCAAAGTGGGCAAGAAGAGGGGGCTGCGTGAGAGCCGTGCGGATGACCTGGAACGCCTGCTCGCACTCTGGAGTCCACTCAAAGACTGGGGATTTAATCAGGGCTTGTAGTGGGGCTACAACCTTGGAAAAGTCCTTAATAAAGCGGCGGTAGTAGCTGGCCGTCTGAACCCATGAGAGGACTTGTTTTTGGTTCTGAGGGCGTGAATCCGACACATGGAGGCGGCTTTGTCTGGGTCGGGCTGCTGACCTTTGCTTGAGATAACAAAGCCTAGGAACTTGATTGCCGAGAGGCCAAAACGACACTTGTCCAAGGAGACTTTGAGACCACTCTTCTGGAGCAGCTCGAGGGCTTCTTGAAGAAGAAGGGCAAAGGTGTCGAAAGACTGGGCGTAGACAAGGACATCGTCAAGGTACACTCTGATACCCGACTTGTCAGGGCGAGGCTGCAGGTCTTGGAAGACTGACTGCATGATGCGCTGGAACGTAGACGGTGCATTCTTGAGGCCAAACGGCATTCGAGTCCACATGTAGGTGCCGTTGTGGGTGATGAATGCAGTTTTCTCGTAGTCTTGGGGGCGGAGGCTGACTTGCCAGTACGCACACTTCAAGTCCATGGATGCAAAGTATGCACATCCGGCGATGTCTTGGATGATGTCATCCACGAGAGGCAAGGGGTACACAACTGTGATGGTGCGGTCATTCAGAGGCGCATAGTTGACACAAAGACGTTTCTTATCTCCCCGAGATACCACGACAACAGGAAAAGCCCACGGGCCTGATGCTGGGAGAATAATTCCTTGGGCCATGAGCTTCTGCACTTGCTTTTCAAGAAACTGTCTGTCCGCAGGAGCATACCTGTATGGGCTGCGGCTGTAAGGCAAGGCGTTTGGCAGCAGGTCGATGCGATGTTGCATGCCCGTGAAATGCCCCAAGTCGTCTTCGTGGTGTGCGAAAACCATATGGTGCTGGGCTAGGATTTCCGTTATCACAGACTGCTGGCTGGTAGTTAACTGGTCTCCAAGCAGGGCTGGTGGGAGATCCGGGTGAATGTCGGCTGGCGCGGTACCCGCTATGGCGGCCAAGGGATTGTTACTAGGATTACTTGGTGGCACAGAATGGGCTTCCTGGGCAAGGACTTGCCAGGGTGGCCGCTCTGGCGACGGGAGGCGTTCTCTCTGCAGGCAATCTTTGGGCATTATCTGCACTTGTGGGACGAGGCTTGAGTGAGCGAGGATGACCGCATTCGCCATCTGGGGGGCACGTTTCTGTGCGGCTATTATGGCTGTACCTGTGGCTGAATGCTGCAGCTGGATGGGCTGCGGGGGTTCGAAAATAAGACGTGCGTGGGCCGCTTGGAACCAATCTTCTCCGATGATGAACGGAAGCACATTGTTGTCCAAAACAGCGGCTTCGACCACACCTGTAATGGGACCGATAGCGACCTTGAGAAGAGCTGCGCCGGCTGGGAGAACCGTGCCACCTCCAACGACGGCCAGAGGGGGCTGGGTCCCAGGGGTGGAGCATATGTTCGGGGACAAGTGACTTAGCTATAAGAGTCACCTTAGAGCCAGAGTCTGGGAAAGCGTCACATTCACCAACTCCAGTGATCGTCGCTGTGAAGAATGGGCACTGTAGCTGAGAGCCGGTGAGGGTCGCTGGGGTACTGTGTAGAGCTGGCGGAAGTGCCACTGGAGGCTTGCTTGTGACTGTTGACGACGACGGTGACTGGGATGAACGGGTGTTGCGTTTTGGGCACTTCGAAGCTAAGTGTCCGAGGTTTTTGCAACTGTAACACACTGCTTGTGAAATGTCCTGACCGCTACGGAAGGCCGGGGCTCCGTATTGGGCAGAAATTTCTTGGTAACGGGCTTCCTGCGCTTCAGCAGGCAGGTCCGCAATGCGTTGGCGGGGAGTTGAAGATGTCGGCGATGCTACGATAGTAGACTGTGTGGCTTGGGCTGGACGTTCAAATGGTCGTGCTGTCCTAGACGAATGCACTTGTTGCTTAGGCTGGGCTGGGGAAGGCGAGGGGCTTGTCTTGGTGTGTTGAGCACACTTGTCGAGACTGGTGCATGTCGCCACAAAGTCTTTGACCGTGGCTGGCCTGTTGGCTGCTAGCGCTGCAACGATGTGTTGATCCCGCAGACCGTGAAGAAGGTAGTCGATTTTCTGCGGATCACTGAGAGTAACAGGGCAGCGCTCTATGATCCGTAATTTGGCGAAGACGTACTGGTTCAAAGATTCACCAAGCGCTTGAGTAATGTTCATAACGCGTTCCTGCCACTGGATTAAAGTCCACTCTGTAGCAAAAGTCTCTTTTAGGGCTGCGCTCCATGTTGTCCAAGTATCGTACTGGCTACCAAATGCAAGGTGCCAGTTCCGCGCTGGGCCTTTTAGCTTGCTGGCGGCGATGAGGCGGGTAGTGGCATCTTCCCATGCCGCGAGCTGTTGTATGCGTTGAACGTCTTCCAACCATACCTTGACGTCTTGTTTTGACGAACCCTCGAAGTGCGGAATGGAGGCGGAGAGGTCGGGCAACGTAGTTACCGTCGAGGGCTGACGAGGTAGGTGCTGCAACAGGACCGACAGGTTTTCTATTGTGACTGGGTCCAACAACGGGACGGGCGGTGAAGCTTCGCGACGCGCCGTGATGTCTGCGGTGAGACGCTTGATCAGTTCCTCTTTCGGACCGGTAATGTCCAGTTGGCGATTAGCGAGCTCTTCTTTGATGAGCTCCACGCTGAGGCGTGACATGGTGATGGCGTCGAGCTGGTCCCACAGAATGCCCGGCATGACTGTTGCAAGGCGTAGCAGGCTGGGAAAACTTGCGTTCACCGAAGGCGAAGGGCGGCTGAGGCAGCGATGTAGTAGGCTCGTGTTGCGAACGGGTCAGCTTCAGGCGAACGGGCGTGGCTTGACGAACGCTAAGCGTAGTCTGCGTAGTGTCGAAACCATGTGGGCGTACGGGCGACGCTTGGCGAAGTAGGCTTGGCGGACGCTAAGCGTGGTGTCGGAACCATGTGGGCTTACGGGCGACGCTTGGCGAAGTAGGCTTGGCGGACGCTAAGCGTGGTGTCGGAACCATGTGGGCGTACGGGCGAGGCTTGGCGAAGTAGGCTTGGCGGACGCTAAGCGTGGTGTCGGAACTTCGGAACCATGTGGGCGAACGGGCGACGCGTGCGGGCGAGGCTTGCGGTCGGGCTGGTGTGGCTGGGCTGGCTCGTGGTCGTCGACTGCGCCAGATGTGAGGCAGGGCAGGGAGGCTCGCACTTTCAGAAAAATAACCGTTTAATTACGACTAAACGAATACACAGAGGAAGGAGCTTGTTCTTTGGCGCGCATGACTTTGCGAGCCGGCGGCGAGAGATGATCTGATCTCGCATGCTGCGAGGTAGCTTGCTCGGGCAGCGACGTCGCTCCTGGACGAGTGGCGCCCTCTCTCGGTGCACGATGTCACTTGCTCGATGGTTCGAGAAGGGAGCGCTCTCACACTACACAACGTCGCGATTTTTGCACATGTGCAACAGTGATACTGTATTGCATAAAAAACATACTGCGCACTGCAGTTCCCGAAAACTTTTGTTATTCAGCCTAGGAAGCGCTGTTCATTGAGACATTTCCCGAGTTTTAGTACACAGTTTCCCAGGCATCATTGAGTTGGAAAAAGTACCATTACGCTGCGTCTTAGTCGCGTCAATCAGTGTTGCGTCAGAAACACATTTGAGACAGTTAACTACACAATAGTACAATATTTCCGTCTGTACTAGAGTGATACAGCATTGCACAAGAATCATACTTTGCAGTGAAGTTTGTCAACATTCAAAATATGCCGCCTAACATATGTTGTGCATTGAGCCTTTTACCGACTATTATTAGGCAGTTTTCCCTGCAGCATGAAATTCGAAGCAGAGTGCGCTCACACAAGGCCGAAAATCCGCGTGACCTCGCGATTCTCATTTCCTCCTGTTTTGGCTTTGGATCCGCGAGGGCGCAAATAGGAAAGGAAGCGAGGCTATTTCTCCTCCTCCTCAATTCTTCTGCGATAAGACGACGTCAACATTCTCCCTCATTCGCTCCTTTATTTTCCAAAAATGCGGCCATCCGCTCAAGATATGGCTATATGAGCAATGTTTCCTGGTTTATTGCGCCCTGTTGAACAACTTCTAAGACCTACAAATTCAAAGGAACATCATTTTCCGTGAGTGAGGATTTCATACCGTCAGTGCGCCTTGCGCGGCGAAAGCTATTAGAATTCGCAAAACCACAGGATCTACCTTTCAAGCTGCGCTTCGACAAACTGCTCATTGGAAATAAGTGCTATATCTATGTGCCTGAGAACAGACTGTGCCAGTGAATTGAACTCCCGCGGGCCAGAACAGAATTTACCTAGACGTAACGACGGAATTGTTAACGGTGCTTCCGCTCGTCAGCTGAATCTTGAATCATCTGAATGTGACGTCGTAAATCCTAATCAAGCTTCATCTTCGTCATAACGTTATATGAGGGGTGAGGCTGCTACTACCAATACTTTGCCTGATAATAATATTTATGTTCTTTTTACCAACATTAGAAGCATGATGTATACACGGGATGATCTGTCTACAGTTGTGGACTCTCCTAGCGCAGATATTGTCGTGTTAAGCGAGACATGGTTGTCCAGTAAGATACGCAACTGTGAAATTTTGCACTGTCAGAGACGTTTCAACTTCTATCGTCACGACAGGGAAGAAAGAAGGGGTGGTGGGGTGTTGGTCGCGGTAGCAGAAAATGTACCGTCGTTTAACATCAATGTCGTTTCAAAACTCGAGCTACTATAAGTTGATATCCAAATAGAAAATTTAAAAATATATATTTTAGGTGTGTGTTATCGCCCTCCCTCTAGCAATACCGCGTTTATAACGAATCTTCACGATCCAATCAACGCAGTCATTGTTCGTTTCCCGAATGCACCGCTACTACTGTTGGGTGACTTCAACTACCCATCTATAATATGGTCAGACCAGGATGCAGACCTTAGTCACTTCTCTTCCGAATGTAGTGAGTTGTTGAATCTTTGTTTAGATTTCAATTTTTCTCAAACTGTTACGAAACTGACGCGTACGACTTCAACAACTGCTGCTGTGCTTGACCTCATATTAACAACATCACCTGACCTGATCTCCTCGTTAACTAACATGCCTGATCTTAGTGATCATTCCCTACTCCATTTCTTGTTAGACATTCCTGGACGTAAAAAGTCTAATCACATGAAAACATTTTTTTACCATGCTAGGGCTGATTTTGACTCAATCAACAATGAACTTCGTTATTTTCTAGAAGAATACATCGGTTGTTTTGCTGAGCGCTCAGTTGATATTAACTGGTGTTTATTTAAAGAAAAAGTTATGTCAGTCATGAACGCACATGTTCGCCTTCGCTTGGAATCTTCTTCACCAGAATATCCATGGTACAGTGTGACACTGAAAAAGCTGTCAAATAAAAAGAAACGACTATTTCGCGCTGCAGAGCTATCGGACAAAGTACAACGCTGGGAAGCTGCCGTCAATGTTACTTAACGATCCGCGTCAATTTTGGAAAGTTATTAACCATCCTTCTAGTCCTGGCCTAGTACTTAGGGACACCCATGGAGAGGAGGTGCCCAGTAAACTGTGTTCATTTGTGTTATATTTGTTTGTTGGATCTTTTTTATGCACGGTAACCTCAAATTGCCCGGTATTTAGAATTTATAATTTTTTGGCCATGTTTTCTGTTATCATAGACTGTGAAGGTATATCTAACATTATCGACAACCTTAAAACCTTTACGACAGCAGGCATTGATAATATTAATGCTAAGGTTTTGAAAAACACTAATATGTACTCATGTGTTACCTTATCTTAAATATTTTCGCAATCACTTGAACAAGGATAATTACCAAAAGATTAAAAGGTGGGGAAGGTGATCCCTCTCCACAAAGGGGGCGATAAGCATAACGCTTTAAACTTTCGTCCCATTTCTTGAACGAGCATTCCTTGCGAAATCCTTGAGCACATCATTTATACTAACATTTTTAATTTTCTAGACTCAAACTCCTTTTTTAACTCAGCGCAACATGGATTTTGAAAGTTTTATTTATGTGAAACTCAACTTTTAACCTTTACTCATAACCTTCACCTAACGCTTCACCGCGATTCCACGACTGACTGCATATTTCTAGATTTCTCAAAAGCTTTCGACAAGGTTCCTCACGCACTGCTTTTTCATAAACTCCGTAAACTGAAAATAGATCTCAATATAATCGCTTGGATAGAATTGTTTTTATCAGACCGTTACCAATTTGTTCACGCTAACGGAACTAATTCTTCAACCTCACGTGTCAAGTCCGGTGTCCAACAAGGTTCCGTATTAGTTCCACTTTTATTTCTTATATATATTAACGATCTTCCCACGCATGTATCCTCTTCTATTAGCCTATTCGCTGATGACTGTGTAATTTATAAGGAAATCATTAACGACTCTGACATATCTGCTCTTCTGACCGATATATACAACGTCACGCGCTGGTGCGATGCTTGGCTTATGGAACTTGATACCTCTAAATGTAGATCCATGAGAGTGTCCCGTCAAAGTAACACTTCTCCCTCCTACTGTATTAATAACTTCACCTTGCCTTCTGTGTCAACCTATAAATATCTCGGTGTTCACATAACTAACGATCTCTCCTGGAACGTTCATGTCGAATATATCACTAACAACGCTAATCGCTTATTAGACTATCTCAGAAGAAACGTTTCTCTTGCCCTTCTTTCACTTAAACTTCTCCTATATAAAACTTTAGTGCGCAGCAAACTTGAATATGCAGGCTCTATCTGAAACCCTGGCGTATCCCTAGCATCATCCATTGAAACCATTCAAAATTGCTCCGCACGTTTTATACTTTCTAACTATCACCGTAATGCCAGCGTCACCTCCATGAAAGCCTCTCTATATTTGCCCAACCTCTCCTCTCGAAGAAAAATAGCTAGCCTCTGCTTATTTCGCAAGATTTATCACTCTAACCCAGCACTTCGAACCTCATTATTTTCAGAACCATCATACATATCGCCGCGCACCGATCATCCACTGAAAGTAGGAATCCGCTACTGCATCACCTCCACCTTTTATGCCTCCTTCCTACCCCTGACCTCCGTCGACTGGAATCGCCTTCCCGCATCCGTAGTCTCACTCACTGACGCTGCTGAATTTAAAACCGCTATAACCGATGTTTTCAATATTGTTCCATAGCAATTCTGTACTTTGTGTTTTGTTTTTTCTCGTTTTGTTTTCATTGTTCACTTTATATTGATGTATTATTACACTCCTCTCTGTAATGCCTTCGGGCCTTGAGAGTATAATAAATGAAATGAAATGAAATAACAATATAGTGCTGCTGCGAGTTAGCTACTTTTGAACGGGCGCTGTGGTGTGAGGCGGCCTGCGTGTCAGGCCCACTAGGACTTTGAACAGAGAAAGTTAAACATCGGTATTGGACCAAGACCGGTGCTACGGAAGGAAGATGAAATTAGGGGACATTCATGTCCATGTACGTTCCTAATGTGCTTAACCAGGAGTGGCCATAATATATACTCTGCCACCCGTGGAGGAGTGATTCTGTCCTCCCAGCTCCTTGGTTGTATAAGTGGGGCGAGTGTTTTCTGCGCACGCTCCGCAAGATCCTGAACTGACGCGCAGTCCTTCAAGGTAAGCTGAAACACTTCTTTCAGAAAATGCGATAGAGGTTGATTGTAGCGTAGGCTTATCCCGTGAATTTGAATATCGCGTTCGTTTTCTCCGAAGATGAAACTAAACGGGAGAAAACACGAAAAACCTCCCACCAGCCGTGACGTCATAATAGGACCTTTCGGCCATTAGGCGCGTGTCGCTCGAGGGTTGGGCGGGCCATCGCGAGATTGCCGGGTAAACTCCTCCGTACCGGCACCAGTCGTGACAGCTTTTTCTGCCCCTCTTAAAAATAGCCATAGCGCGCGTGCATAGCTTTGATTGACGCTGAAGATGCGCGGGAGCCGAGATTTCGAAAACTCCCTTTGTGACGTCAAGCTCGGGAAGGAGGGCCTTCAGCGGTACTTTGAAAATTCTTTTCTGCAGCCTTCATGCACCAAATAAAAAAAAAGTAGTTTCGATATTCGAGGTCCTGGATGTCAAATGAAGACGGTTTAAGTGTGTTTCTTCAAATACAAAACCTCTTCAGCTTCCCTTTAATTTTGTGTATCAGAGTTATCTGGGTAGCCTCCGAAGTATGTGCATTTAGGTGGTTCAGGGAGATCTGCAACGTGCTGGAGTTAGTGTATTGTTGAGAGAGTGTGTTTGTACACGCCGAAGAAGCGTAGCATCTGTCCTCTCAGCAGTGTGGGGTGGGCGGTAGGGGTTATGTTGTTATGGCGAAACTATAACACAAAGCACGACGAGTTTCCTGCTCATCGTGCCTTGTGTTGTAGCTTCCTGGTCACGTAGGGGTCGGATTCATCTGGCCATTGATAAGGGGTACTCGGACTGTCGCCTGCGTGCGTAGTTGAGTGGGCGGCCTCGCAGCACCGGTGCGAAATGCACAAATTTGCCTTTTTGCGCCGGTGCACCCCAAGACTCTAGCAACGTGTTATGCACCGCTTTATTCATACCTGATGTCCGCCAGGACAATGAGCCAGTACATTATTTTTTTATTTAGTAATTGCAACATTTTCGTCTTGTTAGTTGTTATTTTTCAACATTTGAAGAGAGTAATAAAATATTTCTTCGTGGATCATCCCTGCCCGATGTCACCTCTCTAGTTCATTTTCACACTGTACCTAGTGCCTTAAATCAGTCAAACATTTTTTGTATAAAACGGGTTGTGGTCTTTGTTTCTTTTACGGACAAACTGTTGGACACTTTTGGTGGCAGGTATCACCCAAAGAAAATCGACAGAGTATCGGCTGATCCCCCATAGAGTGAGGTGCTATTTTCCTGTTTCAGTTGAGCCTATGCTGGCCAAGCGGGTCTTTACTTAACACAAAATGCCTTTTATCAGCCGATTTTCATGAAATGAACGACACGCTGGACCGACAGGCTGGACCACACTCACTTCGTGTGCGTGTGTGAACGTGGAAAACATTCTGTATTTCCTCAGCCTAGGTCAGCATGAAAAACCTTACGTAAATGTTTAGCTTTTTTAATTCAAAGCAATATTAGCGATTGCGAACATGACAACAATACCGAATATAAAGAATTACCCCGCTCCCGTGTTATCGTGTCAGTATTAAAACAGCTCAACTGCGCACTTGATTGAGTTTCAATGTACGTTTGTTGCGCAGGTGTGTGGATATCAAAATCTTTTTATATAATAAACGTATCCAAAAACCTACCCGTCACTAGCGAACTTAGATTGCTCTTAAGAAATGCAAAGTCAAGGAGAAATTGCCCATTCCAAAAGACAAAAAGGCAACTTTACGGGTAGCTTGGCATTGCTGTCCGAGGATACAGTTACTCTTGATTTACCAATACATCGGTTGCACGTGACACCACACCGTACTGGCGGTAATACCTACTAGTTTTCGACGAGAAATATTAAATTTACGGCGCGAATTGTATGCTTCACAAGGTAAGCGTTGAGCTGCAATACCACCGCAATGGCAGGTGTGCCCAAAAGTAAAAGGAAACAGAAGATAATAACAGAGCGTCGCGGGCGTCGAAAGCGGCGAAGCAGCAGGATCGAACGCTGAGGCGAAACTGACTCCGGCTCGCCACGCGGAGCCCCTTATGTACACGCGTGGGCTTCTGGAATAATCGGCGTGGAAGGTTCGACGCGTAGAACATTCGGGCCTAGAATAAACAACAATGTTCTCGAATCCACCAGAACATAAACTGGAAGCATAAATAAAATCCGCGGAACTCCCAGGAATCGAACCCTGGGCCTCCGCACGAAAGTCAAGCGCGGTAACCACTCGGCCACGCACGCACTTGCTTGCTGACGCGCGTGGCATTACTCCCCCTTTAAAAAGGCATCGTCTCGATGCCACGCGAAAGGCAACAAAACAGAGCAGGACAACCAAAAGAATGGGAAAATACGGAGGCTGGCAAAACACAATCCTATCAAGTGTTGCACGAGATCACGGTTCACAGTCTTATCGCGCGTAGTACGGCTTGAGGCGCACGACGTGGACGACTTCGGGTCGTGGAGGGCGGCGTGATGAAGTCCGTGTTCCGTCGGGCATCACCTCGTAGTTCAGATCGCCGAGTCGGCGAAGCACTTTGTAGGGTCCGAAGTAGCGCTTCAGGAGTTTCTCGCTTAGACCGCGTCGTCGTATTGGGGTCCAAACCCACACACGGTCTCCGGGCTTGAAGCGAACGTCGATCCGGCGAAGGTTGTACCGGGTAGCGTCGACACGTTGTTGATCTTGAATTCGGAGTCGGGCGAGCTGGCGAACTTCTTCGGCTCGTTGAGCAACCACCTGGGCGTCGGGTATCCCATCGTCAGCTGGCTCGTGGGGTAGCATTGCGTCGAGCATGGTCGACACTTTCCTGCCATGCACCAGCTGAAACGGTGTTACTCCTGTGGTCTCTTGCACCGCCGTGTTGTAAGCAAATGTGACGTAGGGTAACACCTCGTCCCAAGTCTTGTGCTCTACGTCGACATACATTGAGATCATGTCGGCGATGGTTTTGTTCAGCCGTTCTGTTAGTCCATTTGTCTGCGGATGGTACGCAGTGGTTCGACGGTGGCCGGTGCCACTGAGACGAAGGATCTCTTGCGTCAGCTGGGCCATGAACGATGATCCACGGTCGGTAATGAGGACTTCGGGGGCGCCGTGCCGGAGGACAATGGACTCGATGAAAAACTTGGCGACTTCCACAGCCGTACCTGATGGAAGGGCTTTCGTCTCGGCGTACCGTGTGAGATAATCTGTGGCGACGATTATCCAGCGGTTTCCCGACGTTGACGGCGGGAAAGGGCCAAGTAAATCCATTCCGATCTGCTGGAACGGCGTAGACGGGGGAGCAATCGGATGCAGATGTCCTGATGGCTTCGTCGGCGGTTTCTTGCGTCGCTGACACTCGTGGCATGATCGAGTGTAGAGGTGAACGGTCTTCGGTAGCCTTGGCCAGTAGTATTTTTCTCGAATCCTGGCGAGCGTCCTGCTGTAGCCGAGGTGCCCAGCCGTTGGGTCGTCGTGACAGGCTTGGAAGATCTCCTCTCTAAGGTCGGCAGGGATTACCAGCAGCCATGGCGAGCTGTTGTCTCCGAAGTTCTCCTTGTAAAGCACACCTTGTCGGAGGACGAAGGTCGGCAGGGCTCTCAAGAAGACACGGGGGATAGTACCCCCTCGTCCTTCGAGGTGCTCGATTAAGGCGCGCAACTCAGGATCGTCTCTTTGACGTCGCGCCATGTCGTCGGTGTTGACCGCCCCAAGGAAGCACTCGTCGTCATCGTCGTCGATGCTGCCGGAGGATGTCTCGACAGGGGCTCTGGACAGGCAATCGGCGTCGCTGTGCTTGCGGCCTGACTTGTAGACTACAGTCATGTTGAACTCCTGTAGTCGGAGACTCCATCGAGCGAGTCGTCCTGACGGGTCCTTGAGGTTCGCAAGCCAGCAGAGCGAGTGGTGGTCCGTGACTACACGGAACGGGCTCCCGTACAAGTACGGACGAAACTTCGTGATTGCCCAGACGACCGCAAGGCATTCTTTTTCAGTCGTGGAGTAATTTTTCTCCGCTTTGGACAGTGTCCGACTTGCGTAGGCGATAACTCGCTCGGTGCCTTGTTGCACTTGCACCAGTACCGCGCCAAGTCCAGCGTTACTGGCGTCCGTGTGAATTTCGGTTTCCGCATCCTGATCGAAATGTCCAAGAACAGGAGGAGTCTGCAGTCGTCGCTTCAGCTCGTCGAATGCCTGCTGCTGCTCCTCGGCCCATTCGAACTTCTCGGCGTCCTTCGTGAGGTTTGTGAGCGGTGCGGAAATCCTTGCGAAATCTCGAACGAAGCGGCGATAGTAGGCACATAATCCAAGGAACCTTCGCACGGCCTTCTTGTCTCTCGGCGCTGGAAATGCTGCGACGGCGCGAGTCTTCTCTGGGTCGGGGCGAACGCCTTCGTTACTAACCACGTGACCGAGGAATTTCAGTTCGTCATAGGCGAACCGACACTTTGACGGCTTCAGGGTGAGTCCGGCGGTCTGTATGGCCTGGAGAACAGCTCGGAGTCGTCGCAAGTGCTCGTCGAAGTCGCCGGAAAACACTACGACGTCGTCGAGGTAGACGAGACAGCTCTGCCACTTCAGTCCTGCCAGTACGGTGTCCATGACACGCTGGAAAGTTGCTGGCGCCGTGCACAGTCCGAAGGGCATAACCTTGAACTCGTACAGTCCATCCGGCGTGACGAAAGCTGTCTTCTCTCGGTCCCGTTCGTCGACTTCGATCTGCCAGTAGCCGCTCTTCAGGTCCATCGATGAAAAGTATCGAGAGTGGCGCAGCCGGTCCAAAGTGTCGTCAATGCGGGGGAGTGGATAGACGTCTTTCTTCGTCACCGCGTTCAGCTGTCGGTAGTCCACGCAGAACCTAAGCGTTCCGTCCTTCTTCTTAACCAGTACGACTGGAGAGGCCCACGGACTGCTTGATGGCTGGATTATGTCGTCGTTCAGCATCTCTTGAACTTGCTCCTGGATCACCTCCCTTTCTTTAATGGAGACTCTGTACGGTGATCGATGCACAGGGCGCGCGTCGTCCTCGGTAACGATGCGGTGCTTCGCAATGGCTGTTTGGCGCACCTTCGACGACGTAGCAAAGCAGTCGCGGTATTCGGCGAGGAGGTTAATCAGCTGCCGTCGTTTTGGGCCCGGAAGCTTAGGGTCGATGTCGAGCTGCGCAGGCGACGTACTGTCTTGCTGAGGTGTCGAGGGTTCGTCAGTAATGGCGGCGATTTTGGCGGAGTTTTGGAGGTCCTCGACGTGGCCAACGGCTGCACCTTTCGTGAGGTGTTGCGTTTCATTCCGAAAGTTCGTCACGAGTACCACAGTGCGGCCATCATGAAGTTCCGCTACTCCTCTTGCGACGCCTATTCCTCTTCCTAGGAGCAACTGGAGGCTTCCCTCGAGCAGAACTTCGCCGCAGAAAGCTTCGGTGATCCCGACGGGCACGAAAACACTCGACCGCGGCGGTAAGTTCACGTGACTTGCGAGAACTCGGACCGCGGATGATGTCGCTTTGGGTTCCTCCGGTGGTGAAACAGGTTTTCGTAGTGTCAACCGGTTTGCTCCGAGGTCGATGACGGCGCCATACTCGCAAAGAAAGTCCATTCCGAGGATAACATCCCTCGCACAGTCTTGCAGAACGACGAACTTCACAGGGCACGTCTCACCGTGGATCTCGACGCGAGCAGTGCATCTCCCGACTGGTGTAATGAGGTGTCCTCCGGCGGTTCGTATTTGGGGTCCGTCCCACGGCGTCATGACTTTTCGAAGGCGGCGGGAGAGCCTCCCACTCAAGACTGAGTAGTCTGCTCCGGTGTCCACGAGTGCTGATGCGTCGACGCCGTCGATGACGACGTTTAGGTTGTTGGACACCGTTTCAGGGGCGTCGTTGCGATGCGTAGCGTCGGGAGAGTGGGAGCGCTCCGTCGTTCTTGGAGGCTCTTTACTTCGGTCGTCTTCGGCAACGCCACCTCCAGGCGTTGCCGCACTTAGTTTTCCCGGCGACGCAGGGGAGACAGGCTCTCTCGGCGGGGTCGTGGCGCTGGGGACGCTGAACGTCGTGGCGATGGGGAGCGGGCTTCACGGCGGAGAGACGACACTGGGGAGGGCGAGCGTCGGAGGTACTCCTCGATGTCGCGAGGGCGCTCGTCGTACCTTGGGCGCGGGTCGTTCGGGTGGAACCCGCGCAGCCCCAGTTGTCTGTAGGGGCATCGGCGGTAAATGTGGCCGGCTTCACCGCAGTGATAGCACAACGGGCGTCGATCGGCCGTCCTCCACACGTCGGTCTTTCGTGGCGCTGCTGGTTCCGGGTGGCCGTGCGCCCGATCTTCCTGGCGTCGGGAATACTGCGGCGCTGGAGGTTCACGTCGGGGTGGTGCCGTGACCTGGCGGTGAGCTTGCGGCGGTCGTCGGGCCATGGCGGCGTAGGTCAGCGTCGGTTCTTCGGGTGCGGCCACGGTGACAGGGACATCTGGTTGGATCGCTCGCTGAACCTCGTCTCGGACCACCTCGGCAATGGAGATTGAGGCCGGGCGTTCAGCAGTCGGCAGGAGCTTCTTAAGCTCCTCCCGGACGACGTCACGGATGATGTCGCGAAGGCCGGGGATGCTTGGACTGATGTCGTAGCCCGATGCAGGAGCAGCAGCTACGCTCGAGTGCCGATGGTAGTGGCTGGCTCTTGCGAGGAGGGCACGTTCCATGTTCGTGGCCTCCGTGACGAAATCTTCGACAGTCGATGGGGGTTCCGAACAAGACCACCGAAGATGTCGTCCTTTACACCTCGCATTAGTATCCGCAGCTTCTTTTCGTCGGTGGCTTGAGGGTCGGCGCGAGCGACTAGGCGCAAAACATCCTCGACGAAGCTGGTGATGCTTTCATTCGGGCCTTGGGTCCTTGTTCGAAGGATATCTTCGGCCCTCTCGCGTCGGTGTTGGCAGGCAAACGTCTTCTTCAGTTCTTGCTTGCACACCTCCCACGACGTCAAAGAAGCCTCGTGGTTTTCCAGCCAGTGCCTCGCAGTCCCTTCCAGCGAAAAGTAAAGGTTCTGCAAGCAGTGCTCAGCTGACCAGCCGTTATGGCGGGCCACACGTTCATAGTGTTGCAGCCAGTCCTCGATGTCCTCGTGGGCGTCTCCGTGGAAAGGCGTCGGAGTTCTGGGGGCCACGGGTAGGTATACAACGGCAGGAGCGGCCGGGGTCTGGGCCTGGTCGGCCATCGTCGTCGTCCTTGTTGGCCTGGTCCTAGGTGGCAAGGGTCCTAACTCCGGGGGTAGGCCAAGGTTCCGGCGACTTGATCGGAGCTCGGTCTGGTCTTCGTTGGGTTCTTGGGGCCTTGTGTTCGGACTTGCGCTGTCGGAACTCGGAGGGGTACGCGGCAGGGGCATGCGTTACCCCGCACCTCCACCAAAATGTCACGAATGACAACTGATGAGGCGGTGATAACAAAAGAAACTAAACGTTTAATGGGGCGAACTTGTGCCCAAAAGTAAAAAGGAAACAGAAGATAATAACAGAGCGTCGCGGGCGTCGAAAGCGGCGAAGCAGCAGGATCGAACGCTGAGGCGAAACTGACTCCGGCTCGCCACGCGGAGCCCCTTATGTACACGCGTGGGCTTCTGGAATAATCGGCGTGGAAGGTTCGACGCGTAGAACATTCGGGCCTAGAATAAACAACAATGTTCTCGAATCCACCAGAACATAAACTGGAAGCATAAATAAAATCCGCGGAACTCCCAGGAATCGAACCCTGGGCCTCCGCACGAAAGTCAAGCGCGGTAACCACTCGGCCACGCACGCACTTGCTTGCTGACGCGCGTGG